>JAQJVL010003888.1:0-53225 GCA_035578905.1 Stictocephala bisonia
TACTATTGTACGTGTAAGGGTGGGCGGGTAGGTCAATAATTCCTATCATCCTTCTTGGACTCCACTCGTCTATCAAAGAATACTTGACTAAACATTCACTGAGGCCGGGCACGTACAGTGATATTGACCCACCCACCCACCCATACACGTACAGTAGTATTGACCCACCCACCCACCCATACACGTACAGTAGTAATGACCCACCCGCCCACCCATACACGTAAGGTAGTATTGACCCACCCGCCCACCCATACACGTACAATGATGGTGGTGTACAAATTAATTATTTGTATCATTACCACAGTGCGTGTGTGAGTGGGCAGGTGGGTCGTTACCACAGTGCGTGTATGGTTGGGCGGGTGGGTCATTACCACAGTGCTTGTGTGGGTGGGCGGGTGGGTCATTACCACAGTATGAAATGTATGTACCAGAATCAATTTGTAATGATATTAGTGGGATTGTTTGTAATGTACTGCAGGAGACTTAACAGTGCCATTTCCACTGAATATGTTATGTTTGCCGATGACATAAACATTTTTCTTGGTGTTTCCTGCTTAGAGGAATGTCGATGTCTGCAGGAGTGCCTGAAGTCAATTATGAAGTGGTGTTAGCGAAATGCTATGGGCCTGAATGTTGGCAATTACGATGTCCTCACTTACTCAAGAATCAGTCATCTCACCATCTTCAACTACAGCCTCTCCGACACTACAATTAACAGAGTCGGTAAATTTATGGATCTATGACAATGTCTTTTAATATTAGCCTCAAGGAACACATCACCCACACGTGTAACACACTAAACTTACTCTTCGGTTCCGTATGCAGAACATAAAAAACTACCATCGTCCACAACAATCGTAATCCTCTTTAAGATCCTTATAAGGCCAGTCCTCGAGTACTCATCTGTGGTATAGTGTCCTTACTAATTTAACCATATCGACGCTTTAGAACGTCTTTAAATAACACTCATTATCGGAATGGTGACTTTGCTAACAATACAAATACTGTTTTAGCATTACTTAAATAGTACTTGATATCATTGTAGACATTTTTACAGCCTATGAAATAACGTGTCAGAAATTCTCCGAAATGCTGTACGCTTGTAGAAATCAATAAAACAGGTATTTTTTATTAAACTCATTTGTAAAAAATATAAACAACTAAATCATGTGTATTTCAAAACGCCTTATCATAACTTTAACATGCAATACCCAGGGTTACTATTTGCGACTAAAGAGAGTCCTCGGACATGAATGTCTTGAACTGTTATAAGCTCGAATCAGTATTATAATCAAAGCTGATCTGCTTGCCAAATCTATTTATCGAATAGAAAAAAAGTAAATAAGAAACACAGTACCTTGTGTTACTCTTTAAGACCCAAGAGAATAATATGGCATAATTGCTATTAGATTAATCAGTCAAAATAGCTTCTTTTGCAAAACTCCTTTGTCCTCAGTGTATTAATTTTAATTAGATTAAATGAATGTTAAATATTTTCAGGAGGTTTAAAACAATTTTAACTAGCCATCTCACATCACATCTTGGCTCTCTGTTTTTGCGTGATTTTTTGTAAACCTAGTTTGTTAACTTTGTTAAAAACACATCACAAATACATTTTTTATTCATGTAAAAACATATTTTAAAATTATTTGTATCCCTATTGAAATAAAAAGCCATTTGCAAAGCTACTTAATATTTCACTCGATCTAAATATACATAATTGTAATATAAAACATTATTTATTACAAGCTAGATGATGTCTAAAAGGTTTATGACATTTTTTTAAGTTAACAGTTTGTAAAATTTTTTAAGTTAAAACGTTTAGTTTTTAACTAGCATAGTACGTGTTGACATCTATACAGTACAAGTAAACGTCACACAACACACATTTATTACAATATTACCACAAAATGCACAAATATTTTGGTAGGTGATTACGGCAAACGACGTTTACCATTCTCAAACTAGAGGGATTTACGAAATAGTCACATACATCAAAAGAATCGATCAAAAGAATCAAGTTAAGAGTGATCATCCGGACGCCCTGTTTAATGCTCTAAGGAATTTTGTTCTAGATTTTATCGCATTTGCCACTAAGAGTAATAAAGATCCTGACTTACTAACGAACAAGCAATGTATTCCCCTCTCCTCTTCCTCCTTATAGCCCCCACCTGCCCCATCCCGAAAATTAGACTGATGGGCATAGCTCCCACATTTATAGTACACTCTAGCAATTTATTTTATATATATTATTAATATAATGTTTAGCCAAAGATGACTGTACAAATGTCAACCCAAAATTTGAACAAATATCATCTTTAGAAAAGAATTGGTAATAATTTTAAAAAAATATTTTTTTTTTCAATTTACTATATACTAAGTTGATAAATACCTTTTCTCCAGTATATTCTCAAAATGTTAATAAATTAAATCACATGGTTTGTTCATGAGTTGTGCACTAAAAAGGCCAAATTAGTCACTTTGGGCAGCCACATCTCCACAAAGAAATTGTTTAGAATATTTTGCCGTAACATATGTATTACTTACATAGATTCAACAATTTTATTTAAAAAATTGTTGTATCGATCACCCTACCTTTAAAATAGTTTTAGCTAAATCAACAGTAACGTATTTGGTAACAACTAAAACGGTAGGAGTATTTTTATATGTGTAAATATATATATACACATATATTTATGTATTTTTTTAACACGAAGTGTTTGAAATCCTAAACAATTACCAATTATGAAATACCAAACGGCCAATAATAACTTTCAAACCACAATATTCTCTGCACGTGACTGCGTATACCATAAATGCTACGAAGTATCGTGGATAATGGTAAGATATTTAAAAGACGATACTTTTTTGTGATTCACTCGGAGACGTAATACAAATTAAAACATTTAAAATTTTGCTATTTAAATAACGTGTTGGTTTTTAAACTGTTTTTAAACCCAAAGGGTAAAAAGTTTTTATTCTAATGAACCGAAAAGGAACAAATTGGATTCATAAACTAGGAAAAGGAATGAAAGGATTCAAATCAAAATAATGATAATGGAAGTCGTAAAATTTATTCAAGTATTAATAAATATATCTATAAACATATTTTTAAAATATATAGCAAAGTTAAGGTTATTAGTAATTTGGCTTAGCGTAATGAATATGAAAATCTTAATCAGTAATATAGAGTGACATTATGTATCTCCAGCCAGTGTTGTGGTCCTAAACCACTTCTACTTTGTGATTTATTGTTCTGATTTGCCAATGAATTGGTTTCGACTTCCAGTGAACTCTTGAAAGGAATATTCTTCAGGGCTCATAGAATAACTGAGCCCATTTGGCCTTCCAAAGGTTTATTGTTGATTATAACTTTGACTTGGTTGTGAGTGGGAAGGTTGTCCAGAGTGATCCTAAAAAATATATATATATATTTTAATGGTATAAAAAGTCACTTATATCGTAAGACGTATCAAATTAACATTAGTACAAAATTTTTTTTTTTTTTATAACAAAATTATTTATCTAAAATTTAATTTGGTCAGTAAGGTTAAAAACAAGTGGTACATTTGAACATCATCCCCCAATAGCCAAAACAATCAAGATACAAAATAATCAGATGAAGATATGTAACACGTTGAAATTGAAAAGTAATAAATCTCTTTAAAAAAATCGTTAAAGCAATATCTTATTTTCTATTGATTTCAACGACTGTTAGAGTTTTTGCTATTCAGCTCCTCTTCGGGGTCTTCAGACGTCTAGTCTCACCACTGGCACTTCTCTTAAGAGTCTGCACACCCTGTCGGCCATGTTGGTTATGATCCCATAAGATTTACGAGAACCCATGCTTAACCAAATTAAAGAGTTATTTGTAATTGGATTTTTCCGAACACATTGTATTTATCACAACAGCTGAACTCATAGTAGTGTAGTGAAAATTTACACTAGTGAAAATGTATTTTTCACTACTATTATGAGTTAAGCTGCTTTCGTTATGTGTTTACAACCTGCAAAACATCGTATTTTCAACAGCTGTCTATTGTTTACTAGCGAAAGTAACATTGTTTACAACCGAAAATTTTCCACAGTCAACAACACCTGTTTTTATTCCGTAGTGTAGTGAAAAGTATCGTTCAAAACTCGAGTGAAAGTGTTTTGTATGTTCTCGACAATTTGAAGGGCTCGGCAAGTCTCGCACTTCAAACATATGGTCTCGAACATGCAAAACCCCACTTTCCACTCTTGGTATGAAATATACTATTTCACTACACTACTGTGAATTCATCTGTTTTCATTATGTGTTTACAACCTGCGAAACATCATATTTTCAACATCTGTCTATTGTTTACTACCGAAAGTAACATTGTTTACAACCGAAAATTTTCCACAGTCAACAACACCTGTTTTTAAAACATGTTTCTAATTTAATAAACCGTTAACATTCCAAAAATGAGTTTTTATTGCGTAGTATAGTGAAAAGTATCGTTCAAAACTCGAGTGAAAGTGTTTGGTATGTTCTCGACCATTCGAAGTGCTCGACAAGTCTCGCACTTCAAACATATGGTCTCGAACATGCAAAACCCCACTTCCCACTCTTGTTATGAAATATACTATTTTTCAATACTCCTCTGTTACTACTCAATGCTATAACACGTTGCGTTGATATACATTTATTCCATCTATAGTACACAACAACTAAGGTTTCCTCATAATTTTCTCAGTCCATGCTAGACCATTGTTCAAAGTGCGTGCCTATTTAAATAATAGGATTAACTAAACCTAATCTTACATTTGACTCTTCCCAAAGCTTTGCAGAAAAACTTTAATTTTTATGTTCTGGAAGCAAGCTGTTTTAAAATATAACTAAAAAATGACTAAATTTGAAAATTTAGCTATGAATAGTTATTTATTTTACTATTAGTAGACGCAACTTGTTTAAATGGGTCTTTGGTGTATATACTTTTGAGCAAAAGTTCTCAATAAATCAGTTCGTATAAGAAATGTGATTCTTCAGAAGAGCTGTAACATGGAATAACTGTAACCCTTAAATAACTTAATATCCGGTACACAACCTCACCTGTAGGTATTCCTTCACTGTGTATAGACCGCCTTTACGTATGAGGATGAACATTCTCGAAGTGCGCATGAGCGAAGAACCTGTTCCATATAACTGTGACTTGAAAAATAAACGTTACTACGCAACCTTAGGGTCTTAAGAGTAAACAGTTTTTTGCAAGTTTTCTCAGTTGTTACTTTAACTTCAGGCACTATGGCAGCACCGTAAAGGGGTGGGTTAGTTTGTCTCCTTGGTTTTGGGGGTATAATGTAATCGTTTTCATATTTTCATCCATAAACACTTCACAAACTTATTTCAAGGCATATAGGCTGTGCAAGCCTATTGTAAAGAAAGTCATAGAGAAAACTTTTGAGTATTGTCAATTGATATATCATTAAATTATTTTTTCTTTTAATTAGATTTGCTTTGAAAAATAAAAGTTCATACTATTTCAACATTAAATTCATTACTACATACTAAAGTTTTTTCCTAAAAATAGCCTATCCCGTTGTGTCTCTTACAATAAACATAACTTAGATTAAGTAATCATATATTTCAATTAACAAATTAAAATAAACGTATCCTACTGTATTTTATTCATTTTGAGGTACAGTAGAATTCACGTAGTAAGCAATATGTCGTGAGGTTAAGATTAGATCAATTATTTGGTTCGGTATGAGAAAAAAATATTCCGGGACAAGCATCGAATGTGATGTTTTGAAAGTGTTATTGGTTGGTTCAGTTCCATTACCGAGAGATTGAGCGAATGGTGGACAGTGACCAAACTGTTTAATTCCTTGTAACCGTTGTATAAAGTGCTACATTCTGCTCGTCACAGACCTAAGGAACAGGTTCCTCGCGCATGGGCACTACGAGATGTTCATCCTCCTACGACAAGGCCGTGTTTATAGGTGCACAATGAAAACTCTTGGCGAACAGAATGTAGAGAGTGTCTTACTTTACATCCTACGGCTATAGCACTTCCTATGGGCTCTCTGTGAAGGCAGAGTTGTTTCTACAAGACACGATATATAATAAACCAAGGCAAGTTGAACTATTATATCTACTAAAACTGTCCAATATCTAACTAAGGGTATATGTGGACTTACGCCTTCAGCCAAAGCGAAGCTGATCATGGCTGCTACAAAACACAAAATCACCAACACTCTCATAGTGTATCCTCAAAGGAATTATCTGAGTTGTTCTGAAACATAAAATGTTATGAGTAATAACTTATGAAATTTTCAGAGAGAAAGTGTTTTTTATTTGTCATATTTATAATGTCAAATTTTTTTCGTAAATTGAAGTTAGTAACACTAGTAGATAAATGAAACACAAAACATGTATACTTTTTTAAATTCACAATGAAGAATATTCGATAGATTTATTTGAAATCTGTATTCATACTGAAATAATTGTTGTAGAGATTTAATAGTTGCGGACACATGGTGGAAGACCTGAAAATTACACAGTTGTTATGTGGCTAATAGGTATGCTAAAATTAGGGCGTAATTTTGTAGCTCAGACAATTTGGTACTTGGTATTATGGAAGATTTCATTTGTTGTTTTTTTTTTTATTTTTCCTAATCCTAGCAACTAATCTATACCACTCGATTGTTGCCATCTTAGTGGACATTACTCGTTCTCTATGGTGTTCGCATTCAGTAGTTGCTATTACCCGGAAAATAAAAAAAAAAAATAAAAAAGTATCAAGCTAGTCAGAACCTTTTAGGTTAATAAAAAAAGACTACATTAGTTTATCTCAGTATCACACAAAACAAGGTTTGCCCTTAAATTGAGATTAGTGTCTTCATGATAAGTAAATACGAAATTATATCGATAATAAACTAAATAAAAGAGATAGAATAATTATATAAAATGCAAAGCTTTAATTCACTTGCATAAAAATATAATATTTAAAACACTTGACACAATCTATGACGTTATTTGATATTTGACACAATCTATGACAAATAAAGTTATTTGATATGACGATATAAATGCATCATATCAAATAACTTAATTTTACAATAATTTCTAAGTTTAGTTTGTCTAAGACTTAAATTTTCATTTGACAAGCGTTATTAAGCCTACATACTTACTTAAAAATACTTCAAGAAGTTAATGGTAAAGGCCTGCGAATCTTCTCACCTTTTATACGATTTTAAAACAAAGAACGTATTATGCAACTATACAATAGTTAATTATATCTAGTGAATGCAATTATAAGTTCAAATACAAATTACAATTTTAATATTAATTAACTAATTAATTTTGTTAATCTATTTACGGACTATTTTTAACATAGTGTATTAGATTCAACAAAGAATCAATTGTTCTTCATAATAACCTTATTGTTTCTATACAATGGGGAATTGTTATACAGTAGTAATTATTTATGAAAATTAAACATATTAAATGAAATTGAAAAACTTCACAAAAATAAATAAATATAATTAAGCTGCAGGCTTAAAATACTTTTCTAATATCTTTAAAGCTATAATAATAATAGTAATAATAATAAATGTTTTATTGCCTATTTTTACATTTGTAAAGTGCATCGCAATCGTCATTTCTATGAAATATTTGAACTAAGCTAAAATTATTCATCCACGCTTACATCCAGATCCACATTCATACGTACAATAAGCATGCATTCACACAACCATTCTTTCAAAAAAAGAAAAAAAACATGTTTCCCACTCAGCCAGCCTACTCTTGCAATTTTACTAGATCTCCCAGTTATGTGCCAAAAACTCGTCTGAACTGTAGAATGCCTCTGCAATCAACACTTGCTTCAGACGAGATTTGAACGCCTTCAGTGTAGGAGCACATTTGATTGAATTTGGCAGCTTGTTGACACCTGCCTGTGCGGGCAATCGTTCGTAAGCTACCGTCCTGTGTCTCCCAATTCGGTAGTTACCCCTGCCTCTAGTCTCATAAGAGTGTATGTCACAACCTCTTATAGACTCACGTTTTGATTTAAAAAAGAGACATGTTTCAAGAATGTAGAGGCAGGGTAATGTCAACAAGTTCGGGTTTTTGAATGCTGCTCTGCACGACTCTCTCTGCCTAAGTTTTGCGATTATTCAAACCGCTCTTTTTTGAAGAACAAAAATTCTTGAGAGGTTCGCGTTGGAGCAACCTCCCCACACCGCCAGTCCGTAGGAGAGATGTGGGTAAATTACTCCGTAGTGCGCCGTCATCAGTACCTAAGTTGGGCAATACTCTGCCCAACAGCTGCATGTGTAACTTACTCAATCATACACTTACGGGCGTATACAAATTCTAACCACTTTCAGACGAGCTAGAAACTTCATACTAAGCACACTTATAGTAAACAACTGAAGATGAAGTTTTTTCCATTAGTAAAGGCTTAAAAAATAAAAAATCTTCTTGTTTTGATGGTTTTAATAAAACATATAGCTCAAGAGATTTCTGCCGCTTTGACCTCTATAGTCAATTTAAGTTTTACAAATGGAGTTTTCCCTGAAAAATTGAAGTTAAATATAGTTTTACTAATTTTTAAAAAAGGTTCATCGTTTTACAGTATTTTATCGATAGTCTCAAAAAAATTTTGAAAAACTCATAATAGCTTAGTAAAAGTTTTAGACAGATTTAATTTGTTTAGCCCTAACTAGTATAGTTTTAGGGAAGGGAAAATCACAGAAGACGCTTTGTTGAATGTCTCAAACTTGATTTATAAAAGTTTTAATAACAATGATAAAACTTCCTGTCTTTTCATTGATTTTAAAAAAGCTTTTGACTTAGTTAACCATGAAATACTTTTAGATAACTTACAATCTATTGGTCTAAGGGGAATAGCACAAGATTGGTTTCGAAGCTATCTCAAAAAACCGTAAGCAAAGGGTAAATATTTGTGGTGCTCTGAGTTCCCCCTGACTGTTCCAGCAGGGGTCCCTCAGGGTTCCGTTTTGTCTGCTTTTCTTTTTATAATTTTTATAAACGATTTGTTAGTGAGGGAATTTCACGGAACACCTAGCGTTTTTGCGGATGATTATTTTACCACATTTTACTCTGAAAATAACTCTCAACAAATTTTGACTAATATGACGGAAGATATACGGGTTTTAAGAAAGTGGTACGATGAAAACAAAATGGAAATTAATATAAGTAAAACAAAGTATATGAATTTTGATTTTGTTGGTTTTAATTTTAACGAATTAGTCAAATTTCACGAACAAAATTGTACTGGTGTTTTTTTAATTGTTTAACTATTGGGAAAGTGGATAAATTTAAGTATCTCGGTGTTTTATTCGATGAAAATTTAACTTAGGATAGGCATACAATGTTTTTACAAAATAAATTAAAATCTTGTATTAGAACATTTTATTTCTTAAAAACTGTTGTGACGAAAAGTTATTGAGAATGCTACATTATGCCTTAACTCAATGTAGGTTGCAATATGCAATTCAGTGTTAGAGCGAGACGTTTAAATACCATATAGAGAAATTGCGAGTTGTACAACATCATTTTATTAGAATCATATTAGGAAAGTCTATGAGAGAAAGTTCCTATCATCTTTTTTGTCATTATAAAATACTTCCTATACAACACCTTTTTATTTATAAGGTACTAAGATTTTTTTATATTAGAAGTGGTAACATTGGAACTTTTGTATTAGTTTATAGTGCTAGACGTAGCTTTCAGAATACCTTTCGAACACCTAAAGTCAATAGATCTTCATTTAGAAAGTCCGTTAGTTATCTTGGTCCAAAGTACTTCAACAAATTGCCTCTTGATATCAAATTATGTAACTCATTTAATAGTTTTTATAAATCTTTTAAAATATGGTTATTCTCGTTAGAGGATACTAATTTCCTAAATAGTATTTTGATTAAGTAACTTGTTGTTTTTATTTTATAAATAACTAATTCTGTAAAATATAATTGTATTTGTTTCTAATATAACTTATGTCACTTCATATATTTACCATATTTTTTAGTATTAAAAAGAAAGTTTTTTTGTTATTTTTTATGAATAGTTATTTTTAATTAATAGCAATACCAAACTGTGGCATTATATTTAATTAAAGCGACACTGAAGACGGCAGTTAAAGTGATGGACTGGACTCTGTTTAGTACAAGTTGTATCGTATATTAAACTATTGGAGTTTTTATGGAGTCAAATATGATACACTCCTTCTTTAAACCTTATTTAGATGATATTTATTTAGTGTTGGTACACTTATTTTTTATTTATATTATTTACTACATTATATGAAACTATTTAGTATTTAGACTAAAGGAGACGGACAATATTTTTTAAACTCTTAAATAAATAAATAAAAATGCCTTTATTTACAAGCGTTTCTCAGTACATAAATATTTTACAGAACAACTCAAGTCAATGGCCTCAATACTAAGAAATAAATATTAAAAACTAAGAACAGTGCAAGTTAAGATTAGGGTAATATATATATATATATCTATATACCCTAATGTATAATTTAATGTTATAAGATTAACAAATACTCCAGTAAATAAATTTTAACTGTGTAAGGCCTTTCGGTAACAATGTTACAATCTTCAGACAACCAAACTATAACCAAAAAACTGTACAAGTATAGGTGAGCGGGTGGGTCAATACAAACAGTTTAGTTAAATAGGTGGGCTTCTGGGTTAATACCAATTTACGTGTACGTGTACGTGGGTGAGTTAATACCAGTGTACATGTATATGTGGGCAAATGGGTCAATAACAGTGTAGGTGTAGGTTGGCTTTATAACTTTGTAGTTATTTCATCATTTAGTTTTAGCAATCAAAAGGGTCAGTCGCCATCTCTTCGTTTATTAGCTATTTTGATCAGTATTAAAAAAAACAAATAAATAAATATAAAATATATCAATTGATACAAACATGATAAGAAAAATAACCATAATAACTTTATCAATACTATAGCAAGGATAACAATTTTAATAAAATATATAGAAGTAGAAATATGTATAAAAAAGTGTTATAACAAATATGGACAAAAATAAAATAAAAACTATGAATTGATACGAAAATAATAACATACAATAACCATATCAACTATATCAATACTGTAACAAGCATAACAATTTTAATATACAGTGTATATAAAAGATATAGTAGTAGAAAAGATCTATAAAAAATACGTACAACCTATAGCAAATAAATTAAATAACAAAACAACAACTGCAAAATAAACAATATTGGGCTTTTAAACTGTTTCCCCAGTATCTTTAACAAACTGAATTATTTTCATTTTTACTTTAGACTTGTTTTCATAACATAATTGATTACCACAATGTTCAATAAGTTTATTAAAATATTTAGGACCAAGATAGAACAATTTGTGTTTACTAATTTCTTTAGCACAAAAGGTACATCAATGGCAATTAACTGGCCTAACATTAAATGTATTAAAGTACTTATGAATATACTGTACCGGGTCGTTTTGACCGGTACATTTTTCGTTTTTTTCGTCGTTTGTCTGCCAGGCTGCCTGAGATCGCTCACGCTCTGCGTTCCGCGTACTTTGGTAGCCGTTGGCCCGGTTTCGGTCGTTCCGTGTTCCAGCAGCTTCGGTCCGGTTGACCGGCTTCTAGATTGTTCGAGTAGTTCTAGTTTCTCTGGAGCCTTCGTCTTTCAGGTTGGCCGTCATTTTGTCTTTGGCTCTGCCTGCTGAGATTACTATGTTCGGCTGAGAGACTCCAAAACTCCAGGGTCCTCGAGTGGGACGTTCAGCCCTCGGCCTGCCGTCCGGGGATTGTCGACCATCTGCTCTGCTAGCCTGGCCTGAGGACCATGCTGGAGCCTGTTTCGCCCGCTACCCTCTCTACAGCTTTGGGTAGAGTTCTTCAGTCCTCAGGTCAGTTCTGTCCATTTTTTTTCCCGGCGGCTGAGCTGAGGGGTTCTGGTGATATTAAAGAAAAAAAAGAAATAAAAAGAAAAAATCATGAAATATAAAAGAAGAAAAAAAACAAATGTTTATGGAACTGTTTAATTTGTGGCCTAGGCCTAAACTGGAACAGTGATTGATGAAACAGCCATGGGGACTTATATTTTTTTTATTTACTTAAAAAGAAAAGCTTTAAAAATACATAAAGAATATTTTTGATGTTAATATCTATTTATATTTATTGTTAGTTATTTAATTAGTTTTATTTGTTGTTATATCTTTTAGATTTTATAGTTGTTAGGTCCCTATGGTTAAGTTATGTTATTTATTTATATGTTTAGGCCTAGTGATTGTTATTAATATTTTTCGTTCATTGTATTATGGAGGTCGTGAAAGTGACTTTTTACTAAAACGGTACCGTGTTAGATTTTCTTTTAAATTATTTAATTTTTAAACTTTCACCAAAAGGGGATTATGGTGTTTTTGCTTAACTTTTAATTCGGAGCTGCCCAGGGATTCCGGCTTACTCCCTGGCCCGGTGGAATCAAGGGATGCGGGCCAAATTGCCGGTGTAATTGGTGATACCAAAAAATTTTATAATTTTCTTCACTTTTAGTCGGGGCCTATTAAATTTTTCTTACGTTTTGGGGTGTCTCAGGCTAGGCTGCAGATAGGCCATGTAGTTGTTAATTTGTTAATTTTGGTATTCGTTGAGTTTGTTGTTCTTGTAGCTTTTGTGTGTTTTGTTATTTATTTAAGTGCAAATTTTATATTGTGGCCTTCTGCCGTTTTGATTTATTAAATGATGTTTCTTGTAATAAATTAGTTTCGCTCAGCTGCCGAGTTTTATTTTGGACCCTCCAACTGCCACCCGTGATCCCATCGCTTTACTCGTTTTGAGCCATCCCCCAGTTGGCACGCTTCCCAGCTTTGGTGGGGGGGATGGGTCTCAATTGGTAGCAGAGCGTGGTTGCCTAAAAAAAAAAAAAAAAAAAAAAAAAAAAAAAAAAAAAAATTCTTTCTTGGTTGTTGACGGTGGGGGTTTGCCAGTTAGTAGGCCATGGTTGGCCGACCTACCGTCAAAGGTGTCTTGGTAATACGTAGAAAAAAAAAAAAAAAAAAGAAACAAATAAATATTTATTTAAAAAGAAAAACAATTAAAAACCAAATAAATAATTTAACTTAGAAAAAAAAAAAAAAAAAAAAAAAAAAAACTTAGGCAATCCGCTTGGTTACGTTGTTGAATGGGTTTCATGGGTGGATTGGAGTGGTCGGCAGTGGCTCGGTAGGCTGAGGGTTTAGTTCGTCTTGGACCCTGGAGTTGTCGTTTTTTGTGTACTGTTGAGAATTTTGTTTTGCGAGATGGCCTATCTGCAGAATGTTGCGCTCCTGGTCAAGGAGGAGTTGATTTTCGAATTGAGGTCGCGGGGTGTGACTCCGGAAGGGGATGTTTTGAATCTCCGGAGGTTGCTGCGGGAGCAGTTGTCCGCGGGTACGGCGGTGGATTGGTCTGACCTGCTGGAGGTTGGGGATGAGTTGGGGGTTTGTAAACGGAAGGTGGAAGATTGGGAAGGGGTGTTGGAGGATTTGCAGTTTGAACCTCCAGTGGGTCGTGACCGGGCCTGCCGCCTTGCACGTTTGGGGCATCTGCTTGCCCGTTTAAGGCTGGTCAACCGGGCACCGGGGTTGGAACTATCTGGAAGGGCGTGGATCTTGGAGAGTGTATCTAGGCTTGAGGAGATTTTTCAGGCACTCTCCGGGTCCACGACTCCTACGGGTCTGGGTCAGCGGCCTAATTTTGCTCTGTCGCCTAACGTGTCGAGGCCGCAGGCTGAGACACCGGCTCTCACTGTGCCTGAGGTTCCTTCTGAGCCTGCAGGCGTTTCTGTTGAGGTTGCTTGTGGTTCGGCTCCAGCTGCCGTTCCTACTACTTCTTTGGGTTCTCCTGCTCTTCTGCAGCTGAGCTACCACAAGCTACCTAACCCTCTCACGCCCATGATCCAGAATCTCCCTGTGATCGATGGGATGGATCCTGAGGAGCTTCTTAAGTTTCTGGTGGCCTTTCTCAGACTTAGTGAGATGCCCGGCATGCAGGCTGGGGACTTGCTTCGTCTGGTTTTCCCTTATTGCAGAGGGCCTGTTGGGGAGTTGCTGAGTTCTGTCTTGGCCAGTGATGCCTCGGTGGACTCGTTCCATCGAGAGTTACTTTCGTCATTTCTTCCCATTCGACTCAGGGAGAGGATGGTCATGGACAGATTTTATCGGTCGCAGGGTAGGGGCGAGTCTCTGGCAGCCTATGTCTCTTCAGTCAGGGAAGCTCGTCAAGCGTTGCGCCTCACCCTTTCTGAAGCTGACACCGTTCGTGTCATCCTGGATGGCATTTCTCCCGAAGAACGGTGCAGATTGGTTTTTGCTGGTGTTCCTTCTACTTTTCGGGAGCTGCATCAGCTGTGCATTGTTTCGCGCAGCGTGCAGTTCTCAGACCAGCAAGGGAGGGATTCTGAGAGTCATCGTGCTCTCCCCACCCGTCGACCGGCTATGTCTTTAGGTGTGAGTCAGCCAGTGGAGGGTCGTGGTTCTCGGCCTCCTGTTCTGTGTTTTGCTTGTGGCCAACCTGGTCACATTCGACGTGACTGTCCACGTGCTCGAGGTCGTGGGGCGGGAAACGCTCAGCGCGGGGGGTTGCCTCCACAGTAGCTCCCCGCGTTGTTGCGACTGACCGTGGCCATTTGCCTCTGACGCGTGCCCATCGCAGGAGCGTCGGGGATGTTTCGGGCCTTGCTGGCATGGCTTCCCTGGGACATAGGGCGGTCACCTCGGTGTGTCCTGGCGTTTTTGTATCTTTTGGTGGTACGGTGTGTCGAGCCCTTCTTGATTCTGGTTCGGCATGCAGTATCATCAGCCTTTCTCTTTTTGAGTCCCTTGACGCCTTAGGACTTGTCTGGCACACCGAGCCTTCTTCTATTACTTGCTGGACGGCATCCCAAACTCCTCTACCCATACTTCTAAAGGCGTCATTACATTTTAAAATTGAAGGATTTTCCTGGAGGTGGGGTTTTCTTGTTGCCAAGGACCTGGCGGTTTCTTGTATCCTAGGGGCAGACTTTATTTCTAAGAGTGGTATGGTGCTTGACCTCCAGAAGCGCCAGATGTTTTTCAAGTTTAATCGGCGAGTTTTGGTGCCTCTAGTAGGGGATTCTGACTGCCCTCCTGCAGTCAGAGAGGTGGGTTGTGAGCCCGAACAACCCATGGTGGATCCGGTTGGTCATCTCCCCCCTGAGCAGGCGGAGGCCATTAGGAGGCTGTGTTTGCGGTTTCCTGATGTGCTTACGCCCGAGCTTGGGGTCACTTCTCTTCTGGAGTATGAGATCCACCTCACCGATTCTCAGCCAGTTAGAAGTCATCCGTACAAACTTGCTCCCCCAAAGATGGAGGTTATGAGGGCTATGATTGAAGATCTTCTGAGCAAGGGTGTGATTGAACCGTCTCGTTCTGCTTATGCCAGTCCAGCTTTTCTTGTGCCCAAGCCTAATGGTAAGTCTAGGCTTGTGATGGATTATCGGAGGCTCAACGCTAAGGTCGCTATTGACTCGGTACCTCTGCCTGATTTGCATTCTGCGTTTGATTGGTTCGGTAAGGCTAAGTTTTTCAGTGTTTTCGATTTGAACCAGGCCTACCATCAGATTCCATTGAAGAAGGAATCACGGCCCATGACTAGCTTCTGTGTTCCCTGGAATCTCTATCAGTTCACTAGGGTTCCTATGGGTCTTGCTGTGGGTGCCCAGACTCTTACTCGTCTGCTTGATTCCATCTTCCATGATGTGAAGTTCAAGTTTGTTTTCAATTACCTGGACGATCTTCTTGTCTACAGTGAGACTTTCGGGGAACACATGCAACATCTGGAGGAAGTTCTTAGTCGCCTCAAATCAGCTGGCCTTACCGTCAATCCAGAGAAAGTCACTTTTGCTCGTCCTGAGATTTCTTTTCTGGGTCATCTTATCTCTTCTCGAGGCGTCTGCATAGATCCTGCGAGGACCCAGGGCATTCGGGATTTTCCTCCTCCCAGAGATGCCAAGGGGATTGCCCGTTTTGTGGGGATGGTGAATTTTTACCGTCGCTTCATCCCTAACGTGGCCGAGCTTGCTGCCCCGTTGAACGAGCTGCGTAAGAAAGGTGTCCCTTTTGTGTGGGGCCAAGCTCAGCAGACTGCCTTTGATGCTCTCAAGGAGGCTATCATGCAACCTCCTGTCCTGCGTATGCCTGATTTCAGCAGAGAATTTGTTCTTCAGACTGATGCCTCCTCCTCCGCCATTGCTGCTGTTCTTTCTCAGGAGTTTGATGGGGTCAGGCAGCCCATCGCTTTTGCTTCGAGGACGTTGTCTCACCAGGAAAGGAAAGCTTCTTCCATCTATGAGTTAGAGTGTCTGGCTGTTGTCTTCGGTACGGACAAGTTTCGGCGTTTCTTGGAACACGCTGAGTTCTTGCTGGAGACTGACAATCAGGCACTATCTTGGCTTCTTGCCCATTCCCCGGCAGCTCGGGAAAATTGGTCGCTGGGTGGTCAAAATTTCTGCCTTTAAGTTCCGAGTTCAACATCTTAGGGGTACCCAGAATGTCATCGCGGATGCTCTTTCCCGCATGTATCACGAACCCAGTGATCCACCTACTGAGGCTGTTGCTCAGTGTGGTGCTGTCCTTCTGGATTTTCCTCTGGCTGTTTGACGACCTACTGTCCCATCAACAGAAAGATCCTGAGCTGTCAGTCATCTTAGGTGAGCTTCAAGAGGGAGGTGCCCACCCTCCCTATTTTCTGTCCAAAGGGGTCCTCTGTTGCCGTCCTCGACAGAGGGGTGAACCCCGTGTAGTGCTGCCTAGTCATCTAGTACCGATGGTCTTTCAGTATTATCACTCTTCTCTTGTGGGCGGTCCATCTTGGCATTCATAAGACCATCGCTAAGATTCGTAGGTACTTCATCTGGAAGGGCATGGACCGGGATGTTGCTGGCAGAGTGCGGGCTTGTCACCTGTGCTCTCTCAGCAAGCCTAGTCAGAATGCAAGGTTAGGGTTGTTATCTTCTGAGGTGGCCGAGCGTCCTTTTGAGAAGGTGTTCATCGACTACGTGGGTCCTTTTCCCCGTAGCAAGTCAGGTAGCTCCTACCTACTTGTTTGTGTGGATGCTTTCTCGAAGTTCGTTTGGCTTTTTCCCACTTCGGAGTGCCACGGCTAAGCTCACCATCCGTGCTCTCCAGTCCCAACTCTTCCAGCACTTTGGTGTGCCTTCCACTCTTGTGTCCGACAACGGTAGCCAGTTTACCTCCCATGAGTTTCGTAGGTTCTGTTTTGGCAATGGTATCAGGCATGTGACTACCTCTCCTTATTACCCACAGCCTTCTCATGCAGAACGGTTCAAACCGCAATCTTCGGTCTGCCCTTATTACCTTCCATGCTGAGAAGCAGAACACCTGGGATGAGAGTCTCTCTTGGCTCCAGCTTGCTTTTAATTCTTCCAAGCATGAGAGTCACAATGCCACTCCCTTCGAGATTCTACATGGCTACCCTCCTAAACAACCCTTTGTCCAACTTGTGGAGGCTAGAGGATCTTCTACCTACGCCAGGTGCCACTGACGTAGTGTCCACGTGGCGGGCTGCTCGGCGCAACCTGCTACGTGCTAGAGAGAGAGTGAGGAGGAGGTATGATAAGGGTCGTACTCCTAACCCTTTTCAGGTTGGAGATCTGGTTCTTTGTCAGGCTCACCCCGGTCAGTTCGGCCGGCGGAACGAAGAGCTGCCAAGTTGTGCTATCGGTGGGTCTGGTCCCCACCGTATCGACAGGTTTTTGTCACCGGTGACTGCTCTGCTGGTTGATCCCCAGTCAGGCAGGGTGTTCAGGAAAGGCCCATGTGTCCCAGCTTAATGCTTTCCGGGGAACGTGTTGATCCAGGAGTTGGTGTTCCTGGGGGTTTCTTGGGGCAAAGAGATTGATCACCTCTGCGCCCTAGGTGGCTGTTCTGAGAGAGTCTCCTTTCTCTCTTTTCTGGTCGGGCCCGACCGTCAGGGTAGTTCGCTCCCTGTTTGAGGGGTTTCCCCTCTTAGTTTTCTCTTTGGCGTCCTTGGAGCACCACTCTTTGGAGGTTCTTCTTCTTCTGTTTGGTTCCCTGAGGTACCGAGTTCTCCCCTGCCTGGGTGTGTTGAGGTTTTGCAGAGCGGGAGGTTGTACCGGGTCGTTTTGACCGGTACATTTTTCGTTTTTTTTCGTCGTTTGTCTGCCAGGCTGCCTGAGATCGCTCACGCTCTGCGTTCCGCGTACTTTGGTAGCCGTTGGCCCGGTTTCGGTCGTTCCGTGTTCCAGCAGCTTCGGTCCGGTTGACCGGACTTCTAGATTGTTCGAGTAGTTCTAGTTTCTCTGGAGCCTTCGTCTTTCAGGTTGGCCGTCATTTTGTCTTTGGCTCTGCCTGCTGAGATTACTATGTTCGGCTGAGAGACTCCAAAACTCCAGGGTCCTCGAGTGGGACGTTCAGAGCCCTCGGCCTGCCGTCCGGGATTGTCGACCATCTGCTCTGCTAGCCTGGCCTGAGGACCATGCTGGAGCCCTGTTTCGCCCGCTACCCTCTCTACAGCTTTGGGTAGAGTTCTTCAGTCCTCAGGTCAGTTCTGTCCATTTTTTTTTCCCGGCGGCTGAGCTGAGGGGTTCTGGTGATATTAAAGAAAAAAAAAGAAATAAAAAGAAAAAAACATGAAATATAAAAGAAGAAAAAAAAACAAATGTTTATGGAACTGTTTAATTTGTGGCCTAGGCCTAAACTGGAACAGTGATTGATGAAACAGCCATGGGGACTTATATTTTTTTATTTACTTAAAAAGAAAAGCTTTAAAAATACATAAAGAATATTTTTGATGTTAATATCTATTTATATTTATTGTTAGTTATTTAATTAGTTTTATTTGTTGTTATATCTTTTAGATTTTATAGTTGTTAGGTCCCTATGGTTAAGTTATGTTATTTATTTATATGTTTAGGCCTAGTGATTGTTATTTATATTTTTCGTTCATTGTATTATGGAGGTCGTGAAGTGACTTTTTACTAAAACGGTACCGTGTTAGATTTTCTTTTAAATTATTTAATTTTTAAACTTTCACCAAAAGGGGATTATGGTGTTTTTGCTTAACTTTTAATTCGGAGCTGCCCAGGGATTCCGGCTTACTCCCTGGCCCGGTGGAATCAAGGGATGCGGGCCAAATTGCCGGTGTAATTGGTGATACCAAAAAATTTTATAATTTTCTTCACTTTTAGTCGGGGCCTATTAAATTTTTCTTACGTTTTGGGGTGTCTCAGGCTAGGCTGCAGATAGGCCATGTAGTTGTTTAATTGTTAAACTTGGTATTCGTTGAGTTTGTTGTTCTTGTAGCTTTTGTGTGTTTTGTTATTTATTTAAGTGCAAATTTTATATTGTGGCCTTCTGCCTATTTTATATTGTGGCCTTCTGCCGTTTTGATTTATTAAATGATGTTTCTTGTAATAAATTAGTTTCGCTCAGCTGCCGAGTTTTATTTTGGACCCTCCAACTGCCACCCGTGATCCCATCGCTTTACTCGTTTTGAGCCATCCCCCAGTTGGCACGCTTCCCAGCTTTGGTGGGGGGGATGGGTCTCAATACATTAATATAGAAAATGTGTAAAGTTGATTAAAAGTAAATATATTATGTTGGTGAAACAAATAGCTCATTCTGTCATTAAATAAATATTACTCTTAATGTATTTCTTTGGCACATTACTACATATGTTAATGTAGAAGGATAACAACCCCCAAATGTATAATATCATATCGAATTACGCTCTTAGACCAAGAGTTTTACAATTTTTCATTTGGTTTCTTGTAATATAATTCCTCATAAAATAAAAAGCATAATTGATTTTTCTTAATCTTTTAGTTGAAACATTTATGTGTTCAACCCATTTTAATTATAGAACCACATGTAAATCAAGATATTTAACAAAAATTAACAATTTCAATGTTTGTGAATATCAATCATACATTGTACATAGGTGGGCCATGACAGTAAGTTAAAAGAATTTCTGAGATATTCTTTGTGTAGAGACCAGTGAAGGAACATAATGCACTTGGATTTATTTACATTAATAATTAACCTATTATTATTGGAATGGGTTAATTATTAATATAATATCCCCATACCAAAAATATAATACTCATTACCAATCATTTTGATATTTTATCCAAATCTTTCTGAATATTAAACTGTAGTGACTGTCTATTATAGGTAGAGCACACAAGTGAAGTGTCATCAGCATAAGCAAACACTGATGAGTTATATTCAAGGTCAAGAAGCTCATTAATATATATAAGAAATATGCAGGTCCTAACACGCCCCCTTGTGCTGTCCCAAAACCAATAGCTCCCATGTTTCAATATAATAATTATTGATCCTATCTGCTTGTCTTCTACTCTTACAAAATGAATTTAACCATTTCAGTGCCATGCCCCCAATACCATATATTTTTTTTAATTTACCAATAAAAATGTTTAAATCTAGTATATCAAAGGCTTTCTCAAAATCCAGGTGAACAGATAAGTATATATTTGTCTATCAAAGGAGTTTTCAATACTGCTTACATGTTTTTGCACTGCCAAATCTGTTCCTTTACCAGGTAAAAAACCAAATTGATTATTTGAGAAAAGACATCTACTTTCAAAATATTTCATAAGTAGATTTTTTATAATAGTCTCAAATGTCTTAGCTACTGTGTTGATAACCGAGATAGGGCGGTAAGATGAAAGTTCTTTGGGATCTCCTGCTTTAAATATGGGGACTGCTGTTTTAAGTTCAATGGGAACTATACCTTTCCTGAATGATTTTTGAAACCTATTGTGAAGTATAGGTGCAAAAATATTTATACTACTTTTAATAGTGTGTATTGAAATACCGTCAATACCCCTGCTAGGTTTTCTTTTAACAGACTTAATAGATCTAACAACATCACTAAAACTACATTCAAATTTCTCCCAATAAACATCATGCACGTTTATTACATTGTAAAAACATGTCACAACCAAAATAATCTTGTTTTAGAGTAGGAACAATATTTACAAAGTTGTTATTGAAGGCATTGGCAGTATCCAACTCATTACAACTTACAATAAATAATTTACCTTCAATGTTAATTATATTTAATGGTCTTTTATTGCTCTTAATTATCTTTTCTTATCACATTCCCTATTGCTTCCAGTCACCATTACATTTACCAATAAGTGAAGAATAATATTTTAAAGTTTCCCTCCTTATTTGCTTAGTTACAAAATTTCCAAATGCTTTGTATTCATTTCTTTTTATATTATTCCTATCCTTCCAATATTCTCTAATCAAATTATTTTTTCTATTTATTAAATTAATCAAGTTTCCTGATACCCATTCATGCCTCTCCCTGGTTTTACTATCAATTCTTTTTAGGGTACATGAAGAATATGTGTAGGCGAGTGGATCAATACCAGTATAGATGTAGGTTTGGGCAGGTTGGTCACTGGTATACGTGTATGTGTGGGCGCGTGGGTCAATATCAATGTAGGTGTATCGTGTGGGCGGGCGGGTCAATACCTGTGTAGATAAATGTGTGGGTGGGAGGATCAATACCAGTGTAGGTGTATGTGTGGGCGTACGGGTCAATACCAGTATAGCGTTTAATGTGTGGGCGGGTGGGTTAATACCACTGTAGGTGTATGTGCGGGCAGGTGGATCAATATCAGTGTGGGTGGTTTCATTTATAACAGTGTAGATGTATGAGTAATTTGGTGGGTCAATACTAGTTTAGATGTATGTGTGGGCAGGTGAGTCAATACCAGAGAAGATGTATGTTGTAGGCTGGAGGTTCAATATGAGTGTAGGTTTATGTGTGGGGCTAGTGAGTCAATACCAGTGTAGGTTTATGTGTGGGCGAGTGAATCAGTACCAGGTTAGGTGTATGTGTTGGCTGGTGGGTAAATACCAGTGTAGATGAATGTGTGGGCTGGTGGGTCAATACCAGTGTAGGTTTATGTGTGGGCTGGCGGGTCAATACCAGTGTAGATGAATGTGTGGGTGGGTGGGGTCAATATCAGTGTAGATGTATGTGCGGGCTGGAGGTTCAATATCAGTGTAGGTTTATGTGTGGGCTGGCGGGTCAATACCAGTGTAGATGAATGTGTGGGTGTATGGGTCAATACCAGTATAGGTGTGTGTGGACGTATTTTATAAAAATGACGTAACGACGTTTTTCATTTAAATTTATTTATATAAATACTGTGAGGTGTATAAGAAGTCCCCTTTTTATAGAAACAAATAGTTCATTATATTGAACAATTGCTTCTTTGTTCAATACAATACACTATATGAAAAACAATCCTTATTTAGTTTTAATTAAATAATTAGTTATTTATATTGGTATCATAAATTAATTTTTATTTAAAGTATGTTTTATTAGAGATAATTAACTATTGTATAATTAATTACATGTATAATATGTTCTTTGTTTTAAAATCGTATAAAAGGTGATAGGATTCGCAGACCTTCACCACTACCTGCTTGTAGTATATTCTGGTAAGTATAACAAACTTAGGCTCAAAACTGATTGTAAAATTAATATTTAAGTCATAGTAAAACTTACCTGGAAGATCTAAGAATAATCTCCTTACCCATTTAATTTCTTTTTCAAATTTATATTTAGATTTTTCTATATCTACTATAATATATTTGTCTTTAAATATAAATTGGTCATACCCTACATTTATTAATGCCGTATTTAAAAATGATATATAGATGTTGCCATTTTTGAAGTTGTGTAAAAGTGTTTCGTATTGGTTTTTACACTGACATATCAGTTTATAGTTAATATTCAAGAACTTAAATCTAAATTGTGACTTGTTAATTTTGTATATATTAACTGACAATAATTAGGTATTGTAGCTATAATATTTACAACAATATCAGGTATTATGAAACATATTTAAGAAGAGGTTAGTACAAACAGTTTAAATTCAGGTTATTAAGAGCACAACCATTTTACAAATTTATAAAATTTTCGTCATTTAAAATTATATGGGCTCAATAACAAAGTACGAAGCCAAAGCTAAAAAAGTCATAAAACTACAAAGTTGATTTATCCGTTCATTTTAAAGAGCTGATAAATTTTCTTACAATAAATAAATTGTAGTTATTTATTGTATTATTGATAAATTGTTAGTTATAATGAACATCGCTATATACAATTATTATACCAATCATAAAAGCTTTTTTACAGTTTTAAAATTTTATTTGAGTAAACTTTATATGCTTTTGTGTTGAAAAAAATGTTACTTACTTATTTTTAATATGTGTATGATTTTATATTTACTTATCATGAAGACACAGATTTTAAATATAATAGGTAAAATCGTACGTAAGGGTGTTAATTTATTAAAATTATTATTTTATTTATTTATTTATTTATTTATTTTTTTTTTTTATTACTAAGGCATGTTGGCTCTTACAAATTCCATGTTAAAAGCAGAAGACCTACAACTTATTGTGAATCTAAATTACCAAAGACATTTACTGATCTTTGACAAACTGACAAGCTTGTAGCTGTTTCATTCTCTCCGAATAATATCCGGGTATTGGCGACTAGTCAATACAAAACCCCGTAGAGAACCATTAATGTCATACAGTACAGTCTTTTGTTAAGTCTATTAAAAAAAAATACTGATAAAAACTTCCATAAAACCTAGTCCCAATAGTCTGATCTACAACATTACCCTCATTGCACCTATTATCTACTGTGCACATTTCAGGACATTTGCCATCCTGTGTCTACAAATAATTAGTATCTACAACAATTTCAACATATGAATAACAGATTTCAAATAAATGTCATAAATACCCTCCTTTGTGAACTTAACAAATTATGCAAGTTTTATGTTTCATATATCCACTACTGTTACTAATTTGTATTTACGAATATAACACTATTTTCTTGAAATGCATTGAGCGAACATTGTAATATGATATTAATCATAACATTTAATGTTTCAGAACAACTCAGATAAACCCTTTAAGAATACACAATGAGAGTGTTGGTGATTTTGTGTTTTGTTAGCAGCCATGATCAGCTTCGCTATGGCTAGTCACGTAAGTGCAGATCTACCCTTAGTTATAAACCAAATCCATCATCCATTATCTTAGTATCTGTACTGGATTATTTTTTGTATTTTCAGCTGCTTCTTTACTAAACAGAAAATTCCATCTAACTCTCATAGGAAATATTTGTATGAGCTGTTACTACCCGTTAGGAATGTTTTTTTTTTTTTTTTTTAATTTAATTTTCTTGAACTTTTTTTGTACACCTATGCACATTACAGGAGTTCTTACTGTGTACACTTCAGGTGAACTTATGTACCGGATATAAAGTTTGTAAGTGTTAAAGCTATTCAATTTTACGTTAACTCTAAAATCAGTCAGTCCGTTCATCAATGTTCTATTTGAGAGAAATTTTTCATTATTCCATATCGCATGGTTAAATTCTAAATCAAAATATTCAGGAACTATGGAACTATAATAACGTAAAACATAAGTTTGTTTCATACTGGTCCCTATAACCAATGCCAGATCTGCCAAGGCTGTAACTATGAAGGGAGGAGTTTCCCACCTGGTAGTTATGTTTCCCATTCTTCGATAACAACTGATTTATTGGTTGTTTTTGCTCGCAATTGTATATACAAATATTTATTTGTTTCAACATCACGAGCGCCTTTTAAGCCCAAGTTCAGTGGTACGCATATTACATAAAGCGTATAATTTACAATCATTACGCTTTATAACCCTGTACGTGTATGGGTGGGCGGGTGGGTCAATACCTCTGTACGTGTATTGACCAACTACCAAACAATACAGACTTGATTGAAAGATGATGATGTTAGTGGTGATTTAAGGGTGGATTCTTTTCAAAGGACTATCAGTCAGTACTGGTGTAGCTGGCCAGGGGTAGGGATGTTCACTCCCCGTGCTCTCGACATCTTCTTCCTAGCTCAAGAAATTTCATAAGGATCGATTCGATTACGGAATCAAATATATACCACTGTACGTGTATGGGTGGGTAATTTGAAATAAGCTAAATACTTGAATTTATATCCTAATTTGGGAGACCCAGTTGCCAGGTGGTCTAAGGTGTCAGGAGTTTGTACCTGAGTTAGTGATAGTGCAGGCTATAACACAGAACAAGTGAACGTCACAAAACAAAAATATATTACAATATAAGAACAAAATGCACACATATTATGGTGATCGATTTCGGTGAACCACATTTGTGTTGTTTGACGTTTTACTGTACACTTGACCCACCCATTCTTTCATTATTAATATAATTTTAATAAACCAATAGCACTATTGTTTCAATTGACTTCAAAGAACTGCTAGTGGTGGAGAATAAACACCACAAGCCCCAAAGAGAGCTAAGAGCTAGAACTCAACCAGTTTGTAAAATCAATAGGAAATAAGAGACTGCTTACTTTTTTTATGTAAAAGTTAAACTACTTTTAAATTCAACGTGATAGATATATTCAGATGGATTATTTTCAATGGGAAAGATGTCTGGTAGAAATTATGTAACTATCATAAAGGTATTTTTTTGTAGTGGTTATCCATTTCAAGAATTTTGAGTGGGTTCTTTAATACATTTACTAACCTTTTTGTATTAGTGATGATTTTTCATGATATTTTCTGTTGTAATTTAAGTTTATTTTAAATGTTGTAAACATCCGGAGTAACATTATCATATAAGTACGATGAAATTAAGTTTTGAATCTTGATTATTTTGGGCTATTGAGGGGTGATATTAAAATATACCACATTTTTATCATAATCAGAGTACACTTTAGAAAAATTATTTTCTTCTCAATAATCGTCAAGTTTTACTTGTACTAATATATGTTTTTTGTGAGATAAGTGTCTCCATTTTAAAATTAAAAATATACATATTTTTAGGGTGAATCTGGACAACCTTCCAACTCAGCTCACGATGAAGATCCACTATAAACCTTGGAAGGCAAATGGGCTCAGTTATTCTATAAGCCCAGAAACATACTCCTTTCAAGAGTTTCACTGGAAGTCGAAACCAATTAATTGGCAGATCAGAACAATCAAATCACAAAGTAGAACTATTAGGACCACAACAATGGATGGAGACAATTTTAAACTGAAAATTTTGAAAACTACAACTACTTAAATAAATTTTACGACTTCCTTTTTAATTTTTTTTTATTTGAATCCTCTCATTCCTTTTCTTTTATTGAATTAAATTTTCCTTTTTGTTACATTAGACTTGAATATTCTTTGTAAAATGCTTTTAATTTCAATAGGAAAAAATAATTTTAAAATATGATTTTACATGATTAACAAATTAGTTATTTATTTCTTTTTAACAAATTTTCTACGTTAACAAACGAGGTTCACACAAAGTCACGCAAAAATTGACAGGCAATAGTAAAACGTTTCCTATATCACCTCAAAATACTCAACTTGCATTTAATGTACACAACATTATTACACTAAGGACAAAGGAGTTTTGGCTCAGAAGCTAGTTTGACTCCTTACTAAAAGCTTACAACATTTATAGGCATTCTTGTAGTATTATTCTCTTGGCTCTTAAATAGTCATTGTAGGTATTGTGTGTTAAAGTTTGACAAAGATTTTGAAAAATAGATCTAACTTGATAGTTTGAATTTTTGACAAATGGGTTTTGAAAAAAAATACCATTTTTATTAATTACTACAAGCTGTGAATCAGTAAAATTCGAGAAACTGCTGTCACATTATTTTATAGACGGTAAATATGTGCTGCATGATGTCAAATATACCGCTCCATTACAAGTAAAATGGTGGCTTTTAATCTAAATTAAAATATAGATACATTTAAATTTAGATGGTGTACCGGGTCTTGGACCGGTACAGTTTCGTTTTTTCGTTGTTGTCTGCCAGGCTGCCTGAGATTCGCTTTTGCCCGGCGATTTGCGTACTTTGGTAGCCGTTGGCCCAGTTCCGTTTCGTTCCGTGTTCCAGCAGCTTCAGTCCGGTTGGCCTGTCTGGTCAGTTGTCTGGTGCTGCCTGCAGAATCTCGTTATGAGTGGCTAGACACAATAAAACTCCAGGGTCCTCGAGTGGGACATTTTCCCTCAGCCGGTCGTCCGGGCAAAGTTCTACCATCCACACTGCCAGCCTGGCCTGAGGACCATGTATAGAGGGCCATTGGTGACCCTGCTGCCCCACCTACATCTTTGGGTATGAGTCTTCTGTCCTCAGGTCAGTGCTTTCCATCTTATTTTCCCGGCGGCTGAGCTGGGGGGGTTTTGTTGGTGCATCGTTTAAAAGAAAAAAAAAGAAAAAAAAAAAACAAGTGCATAGAAAGAAGAAAAAAAATGTTTATGGATATATTTATGTGGCCTAGGCCTAAGACTGAACAGTGATTAATGCAACACAGCCATTGGGGACATATTTATTTATTAAAGAAAGAAAAACTTTAAATTACACAAAGAAACGTTCGCTGTTAATATTTATTGTTATTTATTTTTAATTAGTTTATTTTCCTTGTTACATTTGTTTAGATTTTTATATTTGTTAGGTCCCCATTGTTAAATCCTGTTATTATTGATTTATTATGCTTAGGCCTAGTTATTGTTATTTTATTTTTTTTGTTAAGTGTATTAGGGGGGGGGTTTTGAAGTGAATTTTTACTCGAACGGTTACCGTGTTATATTTCTTTTAAATTATTTAATTTTTAAACTTTCACCAAAAGGGGGATTATTGTTCTTTTTGCTTAACTTTTAATTCGGAGCTGCCCAGGGATTCCGGCTTTACTTCCCTGGCCCGGTGGAATCAAGGGATGTGGGGGGCTAAATTGCCGGTTTAAAAATGTTGTGATCCAAAAGTTTTCTAAATTTTCACTTTTATTTGGGGCTTAATATTTTCTTACGTTTTGGGGTGTCTCAGGCTAAACTGGCAGATAGGCCATACAGTTTGATTAATTGTTAAATTTTGGGTATTTGTAGAGTTTGTGGTAGTTATAGCGTTTGTTATTATTGTGTAGTATCTTGGTAATTTTAGTGTTTGTTATTATTTATTTAAGTGAGAATTTATATTGTGGGCCTTCTGCCTATTATTATTATTGTGGCCTTCTGCCTATTTTATATTGTGGCCTTCTGCTGTTTTTGATTTATTAAATGATTATTTTTCTTGCTTGCCTGGAAATAAAATTAGTTTTGCTCAGCTGCCGAGTGTTATTTTGACCCTCCAACTGCCACCCGTGATCCCATCGCTTTACTCGTTTTGAGCCATCCCCCATTTGGCACGCTTCCCAGCTTTGGTGGGGGGATGGGTCTCAATTGGTAGCAGAGCGTGGTTGCCTAAAAAAAAAAAAAAAAAAAAAAAAAAAAAAAAAAAAAAAAATATTTATATATTCTCTCTTGGTTGTTGACGGTGGGTGTTTGCCAGTTAGTAGGCCATGGTTGGCCGACCTACCGTCAAGGTGTCTTGGTAATACGTAAAAAAAAAATAAATAAGGAAACAAATAAATACTTATTTAAAAACAAAAACCAATTAGAAAATAAATAATTTAACTTAAAAAAAAAAAAAAAAAAAAAAAAAAAAAAAAAAAGGCAATCCGCTTGGTTACTCTTGTTTGAAGGGGTTTTCATGAGTGGATTGGAGTGGCGGGAGTGGCTTCCCCGGAAGGGTGAGGGTTTTTTGTTCGTCTTGGACCCGGGGGTTTTCCCTTTTTTTGTGGGACCGTTGAGAATTTTGTTTTGGGGGAGGGTGGCCTAAACTGCAAAATGTTGCGCTCCCCAGTCAAGGGAGAATTAATTTTGAGTTTTGGAGGTTTGCGGGGTGGAACCCCCGGGAAAGGGGGTTTTTGAATCCCGGAGGTTGCCCGGGGGGAGCAGTTGGGCCCCCGGGTACGGCGGGGAATTTTGGTCTGACCTTCTGGAAAGGGGGGGTGATGAGTTTTCTGGGGATTAATTTAAACGGAAGGTGGAAAGATTTGCAGTTTTGGGGAAACCCCCAGTAGGTCCCTTTACCCTGCCTGTCCCCCCTTGCACGTTTGGGGCATTGCTTGCCCGTTAAAAAGGGTGGCAACCGGGGGGCCCCGGGGGGGGGAACCGTCGGATAGGGCGTTTGGAACTTGGAAAAAGGGGGCTAGGGTGGGAGGGGAATTTTTTTAGGCACTTTTCCCGGGCCACGACTCCCACGGGGGCTGGGGGCACAGCGGCCCCACTTTTTCCCGCTTTTTTCGCCTTTTAAATTTTGAGGCCCGCAGGGTGAGACAAAAGCTCTCACTGTCCTGAAATTCCTTCTGAGCCTGCAGGAGTTTTTTTGTTGAGGTTTTCTTGTGGGGCGGGTTTCCCCTGCCGGTTTTCCCAATGCTTTTTTTGGGTTCACCTGCTCTTCAAGCAGCTGACCTTTCCACAAGCCAAAGGGGTAAACCCCTCCTCAACGGGGGGGGCCCCTGATCCAGGGAAACTCCCTTTTATCGGTGGAAAAGGGGTCCTGGAAAGGGGCTTTTTAATTTCCGGAGGCCTTTCTCAAAAATTAGATGAGATGCCCGGCAAAAAGCAGGGTTTGGGGAAATTGCTAATCGTCCCCGGTTTTTCCCCTTTAATTTTAAAAGGTCCCGAAAAGGGGGGTTGCGAGCTCTGTCTTGGGCCAGTGATGCCTCGGTGGAAACCCTTTTCCAAACGAGAGTTTACTTTCGTCCCTTTCTTCCCATTTTGAACCGGGAGAGGAAGGTCATGGACAGATTTTTTCCGGGCGCAGGGTAAAGGGGGGATCTCGGGCAGCCTATGTCTCTTTTAGTCAAAGGGAAACTCGTCAAAACGTTTGCGCCTCACCCCCTTTTTTAAGCTGACAACCCCTTCGTGGGGGCATCCTTTGGAATTGGGCATAATTTCTCCCCAGAAAACGGTGGGAGATTGGTTTTTGCTGGTGTTTTCCTTTCCCACCTTTTTTGGAGCTGCAACAGCTGAGGCAATTGTTTCCGGCGCAGCGGCAGTTCTCAAAACCAAAAAAAAGGGGGGGATTCTGGAAAAATCATCGTGCTCTCCCCCCACCCGGGGGATTTCGACCAGCTAATTTCCCCCGGGAGGGGTGAGTCAGCCAGTGGAGGGGGGCGTGGTTTTTTCGCCTCCCGGGGTGTGCTTTTGGGTTGTGGCCAAACCCGGGCCCATTCGACTTTACTGTTTTTCCCCCGTCTCAGGTCCCTGGGGCGGGAAACGCCCCAGCGCGGGGGGTTGCCTCCACAGTACTCCCGCGTTTTTGCGACCGACCGTGGGGGGGCCCTATGCCTCTGCCCTGCCCAAAAGCCAGAGTGTCGGGGGGAAAAATTCGGGGGCCCTTTCTGGCAAAGGCTTTTCCCCGGGACTTAGTGCGGGCAACCCCCGGGGTGTCCCCGGCGTTTTTTTTTCTTTTGGTGGTCCCGGTTTTGTCGAGCCCTTCTTGTTCTGGTTTTGGCAAGCAGTATCAAACCCCTTTTTTTCTTTTTGAGTCCCTTGAACGCCTTAAGGGCTTTTCAGGCACAACCCAGGGGCCCTCTGCAAATACTTGCTGGAAAAGGGCAAAAACCCAAACTCCCTCCCCCATAAATTCAAAAAGGGGTCATTACATTTTAAAAAATTGAAAGGGTTTTCCTGGAGGTGGGGTTTTCTTGTTGCCAAAGGGCCTGGCGGTTTTTTTGTAACCTAAGGGGCCCGACTTTTTTTCTAAGATGGTATGGTTTCTTGACCTCCAGAAGGGGCCAGAAAATTTTTCAAGTTTTAAACGGGGAGTTTTGGGGCCCTTTTAGTAAGGGGATTCGACGCCCCCCCCTGCAGCCCCGAGAGGTGGGTTGGGGGAGCCCAACAACCCAAGGGGGATCCATTGGTCTCTCCCCCCCGAGCAGCGGAGGCCCCTTAGGGGCTGTGTTTTTCGGTTTCCCCGAATTTTCTTCCCCCAGACTTGGGGTCACTTTTCTTCTGGAGTAAGGGGAAAAAACCTCACCGATTCTCAGCCAGTTTAGAAGTCATCCGTACAAACTTGCTCCCCCCAAAGATGGAGGTTATGAGGGCTATGATTGAGGATCTTCTGAGCAAGGGTGTGATTGAAACCGTCTCGTTCTGCTTATGCCAGTCCAGCTTTTCTTGTGCCCAAGCCTAATGGTAAGTCTAGGCTTGTGATGGAGTATCGGAGGCTCAACGCTAAGGTCGCTATTGACTCGGTACCTCTGCCTGATTTGCATTCTGCGTTTGATTGGTTCGGTAAGGCTAAGTTTTTCAGTGTGTTTTGATTTGAACCACGGCCTACCATTCAGATTCATTGAAGAAGGAGATCACGGCCCATGACTAGGCTTCTGTGTTCCCTGGAATCTCTATCAGTTCACTAGGGTTCCTATGGGTCTTGCTGTGGGTGCCCAGACTCTTACTCGTACTGCTTGATTCCATCTTCCATGATGTGAAGTTCAAGTTTGTTTTTAATTTCCTGGGCGATCTTCTTTTCTACAGTTAGACTTTCGGGGGAAAAAAGCAAAAATCTGGAGGGAAATTCTTTGTCCCTCAAAACAAACTGGGCCCCTTTCCTTTTAATTTTCCCGAGAAAGTCACTTTGCTCGTCCTGAGATTTCTTTTCCCGGTCAACCCCGATATCTTCCCGAAAGGGGGTCTGCATAGGGTCCTGCGAGGGCCCAGGGCATTCGGGGAATTTTCCCCCTCCCAAGAAGCCAAGGGGGTTGCCCGTTTTTTGGGGGGTGGGAAATTTTTTCCCCTTTGCTTAAACAAACCCTAACGGGCCCGAGCTTTTCGCCCCGTTTTAACCCAAAACCTGCGAAAGGGAAGGAAAGGTGTCCCTTTTTTGTGGGGGGGCCCGCTTTTAAACAGACTGCCTTTTATGCTCTTTTAAAGGGGGCTATCCCTTGCAAAACCTCCTGTCCTGCTATGGGCCTGATTTTTAGCAGAGAATTTGTTTTTCAAAACTGATGCCCTTTCCCCCTCCGCCATTTTCTTTCTGTTCTTTCTCAGGAGTTTTTTATGGGGGCAGGGCAAGGGCCCAAACGCTTTTGCTTTTGAGGACGTTGTCTCACCAAAAAAGGAAAACTTCTTTCCCTCTATGAGTTAAGAGTTTTGGGCTGTTTGTCCCGGTACGGACAATTTCGGGGTTTCTTTGGGAAAAACGCTTATTTTTTGCTGAGAAAGGACAATCCAGGATGTCTTGGCTTCTTGCCCAAACCCAGAAAAGTTTTGGGGAAAAAAAGGGCGCTGGTGGTCAAAATTTCCCGCCCCCCAAGTTCCCCAGTTCAACATCTTAGGGGGCCCCCGAATGGCCCCTCGCGGGTGCTTTTTTTCCCCCCATGTACCATGAAAACCCCGTGATTTCCCCCGACTGAAGGCCTGTTGCCAGTGTGGGCTGTTCTTTTGGATTTTCCTCTGGGGTTTTGAACCGGGCCTTTCTGCCCCCCACAGAACGATCCTGAGCTGTCATTTATCTTAAGGGGACTTCAAGAGGGGGGTGCCCACCCTCCCCTATTTTCCGTCCAAAAGGGGTTAAACCCGTTGCCGTCCTCCGGGCAGAGGGGTTTAACCCCGGTTAAATGCGCCCCCCATCATCAAATACCGATTGGGCCTTTTCAGTATTATCACCTCCCTTGTGGGCGGTCCCCTTGGCATTTATAAAGACCAACGCTTTAAAATTCGTAGGTACATCATCTGGAAGGGCATGGACCCGGGGTTTTCTTTCATGTGCGGGCCTGTCACCCGTGCTCTCTCAGCAAGCCCAGTCAGAAAAAGCCCCGGTTAGGGTTTTTTTTACCTTTTTGAGGTTGGCCCCAGCTTTCCTTTTTTAGAAGGTGGTTTCATCGACAACCCTGGGTTCCCTTTTCCCCCCTTAAAAAAGTCAGGAAACTCCTACCTACTTTTTTGTTGGATGCTTTCTCGAAGTTCGTTTGGCCTTTTTTTCCCCCTTTGGGGGTGCCACGGCTAAGCTCACCATCCGTGCTCTCCAGTCCCAACTCTTCCAGCACTTTGGGGTGGCTCGTATCCACTCTTGTGGTCCGACAACGGTAGCCAGTTTACCTCCCATAGATTTTCCGTAGGTTCTGTTTTGGGCAATGTATCAGGCATGTGACTACCTCTCCTTATTACCCACACCTTCTCATGCAGAGCGGTTCAACCGCAATCTTCGTCTGCCTTATTACCTTCCATGCTGGAGAAGCAGAACACCTGGATGAGAGTCCTCTCTTGGCTCCTGCTTACTTTTAATTTCTTCCAAGCATGAGAGTCACAATGCCACTCCCTTCGAGATTCTACATGGCTACCCTCCTAACTACCCTTTGTCCAACTTGTGGAGGTTAGAGGGATCTTCTACCTACGCCAGGGGCCACTGACGTAGTGTCCACTGGCGGGCTGCTCGGCGCAACCTGCTACGTGCTAGAGAGAGAGTGATGATTTTGGGGAAAGATAAAAGGGGCGTACTCCAAACCCTTTCCGGTTGGAGATTTTTGGTTTTTTGTCAGGCTCACCCGGTCAGTTTGGCCCGGAACGAGGCTGCCAAAATTGTGCTTCCGGGGGTCCGGGTTTCCCCAAACCGAAACGGGCAGGTTTTTTGGGCACCGGTGCCCGCTCTGCTGGGTTGGGTCCCCCGTCGGGGAAAGGGAGTTTTAGGAAAAACCCATTTTTCCCCCGCTTAAGGGTTTTTGGGGAAAAGGTTGATCCAGGAAAATTTTTGTTCCTGGGGGTTTTTTTGGGGCAAAGAGATTGGGTCAAACCCCTGCGCCCTAGGGGGGCTTTTTTCTTTAGAGAGTCCCTTTTTTTCTCCTTTTTTCTTGTCCCGGGGGGGACAGCAAAGGGATTTTCTCCCTGTTTGAGGGGGTTTTCCCCCCCTTAGTTTTTTCTTGGACGTCCCCGGGAACACCATCTTCGGGGTCTTGTCTTCCTTCTCCTTTGGTTCCCTGAGGGTACCGATTTTTCCCCCCCTGCCGGGTTTGTTGAGGTTTGGAGAAAGGGAAAAGGGGTAAAACCGGGTTCCCTTTGGGCCCGGGCAGTTTCGTTTTTTTCGTTTTTGTCTGCCAGGCTTTCCAAGAATTCGGGTTTTTGCCCCGGGGATTTGGGGAAATTTGGTACCCCTTTTCCCAGTTCCGTTTTTTGTTTTGGGGTTTCCCCAGCTTTAGGTCCGGTTTTGGCCTGTCTTTTTCCTAATTTTTTCCTTTGGGGCCGCCTGCAAATTTTCGTTAAAGATGGCTAAAACACAATAAAACTCCAGGGGCCCTTTTTGGGGAAAAATTTCCCCTCAAAAAAACCGGTCGTCCCGGGGGGAAATTTTTCTAACCCATCCCCACTGCCAGCCGGCCTGAGGACCATGTATAGAGGGCCATTGGGGGAAACCCCCTGCCCCACCCCCCCATCTTTGGGTTTTTGAGCTTTTTGTCCTCAGGTCCCTGCTTTTTCCATCTTATTTTTCCCCGGCGGCTGAGCTGGGGGGGGGTTTTGTTGGTGCATCGTTTAAAAGAAAAAAAAAAGAAAAAAAAACAAGTGCATAGAAAGAAGAAAAAAAATGTTTATGGATATATTTATGTGGCCTAGGCCTAAGACTGAACAGTGATTAATGCAACACAGCCATTGGGGACATATTTATTTATTAAAGAAAGAAAAACTTTAAATTACACAAAGAACGTTCGCTGTTAATATTTATTGTTATTTATTTTTAATTAGTTTATTTTCTTGTTACATTTGTTTAGATTTTTATATTTGTTAGGTCCCCATTGTTAAATCCTGTTATTATTGATTTATATGCTTAGGCCTAGTTATTGTTATTTATTTTTTTTGTTAAGTGTATTAGGGGGGGGTTTTGAAGTGAATTTTTACTCGAACGGTACCGTGTTATATTTTCTTTTAAATTATTTAATTTTTAAACTTTCACCAAAAGGGGATTATTGTTCTTTTGCTTAACTTTTAATTCGGAGCTGCCCAGGGATTCCGGCTTACTCCCTGGCCCGGTGGAATCAAGGGATGTGGGGGCTAAATTGCCGGTTTAAATGTTGTGATCCAAAAGTTTTCTAAATTTTCACTTTTATTTGGGGCTTAATATTTTCTTACGTTTTGGGGTGTCTCAGGCTAAACTGCAGATAGGCCATACAGTTGATTAATTGTTAAATTTTGGGTATTTGTAGAGTTTGTGGTAGTTATAGCGTTTGTTATTATTGTGTAGTATCTTGGTAATTTTAGTGTTTGTTATTATTTATTTAAGTGAGAATTTATATTGTGGCCTTCTGCCTATTATTATTATTGTGGCCTTCTGCCTATTTTATATTGTGGCCTTCTGCTGTTTTTGATTTATTAAATGATTATTTTTCTTGCTTGCCTGGAAATAAAATTAGTTTTGCTCAGCTGCCGAGTGTTATTTTGACCCTCCAACTGCCACCCGTGATCCCATCGCTTTACTCGTTTTGAGCCATCCCCCAGTTGGCACGCTTCCCAGCTTTGGTGGGGGGATGGGTCTCAATGGATAGATATTTTTAGTTTCAAAACACTAAAATCAAAGAGACTTTGTACGAATATTAGGACAAGTGTAAAAAGTAGTATAAAGCTAAATACTAGATACAGAGATGGCTACCATACTGGCCAACATAGAACAGTAGTCTTCCACCACCTTCCCTCGTAGGTGGGTGTCAAAATAGTTAACACCTTGCTTAATGACATGAAAATTACTACAGTGTCAAAAATATTTAACGCCCGTTTGAAAGGCATTCTGGTGTAACAGGCCTTTTACAGCATGGGAGAGTTCCTAGCACACGACCGTGAGACCAACTTTATTGACTTGACTTACCCCATTGACTGTTGAGGATATTACAAACACCATTGCAAGTTGAGCGAATGTCATCTTTTTATTTTTGATTGTGTGTGATTATTGTAATGAATTACTGATTAACAGTTCAGTTAAATTTTGAGATGAAAGTAAATCACTCAGAGCCGTCAGCTCTTTAGAAGTTTACTTAATATATCCCAAAAATTCTTACTTTCAGATGTTAAATTGATCTTTGGAACATTAAACATCTTTTCCCATTAAGTACCTCTTAGAACATTTAAATACATTCCTCATAAAATACAACATCACCAAGTAAATGGGCCAGTTGATAAAGTTATAAACAGTCAGTATCTTGTAGAAGCTCCTCTCGACATACAGGATTTATTGACTAACAAGCCCCAAGCCATTTATCCTCCAGGAACCGGAAGTAATTCTGTCCCAGCTGGAGGCTGCCAGACGTCTCAATAATTTGTCTCCCAAATTCTATAAGCACTATTATCGTTAGGCTCAATCAAACACTCTACATGTGTAACAGTTTACATTGTTGTTTACATTACATTTTAGAAGCGTTTAACAAGGTATTTAACAAATAATTACCCACCATACGTCATGTTTCGCAAATTTTTCAAGGGATCACTTAGGACAAGGTTTGTTTCTTTGCTGTTTATTGAAGAAAATTCAAAAAGAAAATTCAGCTGTAGTTTTCGACAAAGCCACTTTAGCTTTGTATTTTTCATTTAGCTGAACTCACAACCACTATCCTAGGACAATCTATGATATACTAGAGTCAGTTTAGAGTGAGCCAGTAGCCAATGCCAATAGTGGCATTTAACGGACGCCGTGCCGTTATCAAGAGGATCGAATATAGAACAAATCGATTACATTCATTACAGCACTTTGTCCCCAAGTAGCTGGGTTATAGCACTGCGCCATTAGTACCTATAATTTTCACAACACATTATAATCTCCTGACAGTAAAAACCACCCCATCTGCTATAGAATTTGTAAATATCCCTATAACTTCATAAAATCCCTGACCACTTGCTGTAAATCAGTACTGTCCACTGCGTTATCCAATTATTCGTGTATAATGAATCAGTAATGCGTGAAAGCCTACAACACAGATGCACCAAATGGAATCGTAATTCACTGAAATGTAAATTATACAATAGACTTGGTTCCAGAATCATCCATTAAACAAATGTATAAAATGGAGTAAAAAAAATAAAAAAACATGTTTAGAGAAAATCCAATGGAGTTTGGTGACTGCATTTTATTTGGAATTACCTAAAACCTGAACTACAAGTCAGTTAGATACCATGCTCATACCTACATACCCAAGTAGGGATAACTAATAACAATTGTAAATCCTTTGTTGCGTAGACAATATCGAAACATTGTATCGTAAACAACAACAATAATTGAATAAGTTCCTAAATTAGTCATTAAAACAATAATTACACACAATCATACATACAAAGAGGGAAATTAAGAAATTTGAATTCCAGAGTAACTAATTTTACAATAGTCTATCTTCACTATATAACAGTTCTTCAATATATAATAGTTCTTCACTATATAACAGTTCTTCACTATATAACAGTTCTTCACTATATAACAGTTCTTCACTATATAACAGTTTTTAGTAAATTATTCTGATAAAAAATTATACTTTATGGAACAAAATTAGTAAAAAAATACATTATCTATGGAAAAATTAATGTTGTAGCGATAACATTTTCATATTTTTTCCACCCAATATATAAAAATAATTTACGGTATTATCTATTCTAATACATTTTTAAAATGGCTTATGTAGATTTTCCCAATACTATAATATATTTGCTATGAAAAACTAACTAAATACATTTGCGTTTCCCAACTACGGCAGTCTGCATTATTGTTTAAATGATAGCATAAAACTTCTTAGTATTTAATTTAAAATTAAAACTTAAAGCACAAATCCTTGAAAATATAAAAATGCAAATCGGAATATGCTGCTCTGAATACTAAAAGAGCTTTATTTAAATGGGTTTAAGTGAAAGCAAATACCAGCTAAAGACGGTTATACTACACAAGAAAGTATTTTCCCTCTGAAGGCTGACACCCTTTTATATTATTGAAAACGCAATAAACTACCATCTTTTACACATTTCCATTGATTGATTAGTATCAATTTATATTGACTTACTCTTTTTGTGTTTGGTTATAAAAATGAACGGAGTTTGAGTAGTTGTATTAATTCTGTCTTTATGTTACTAACAAGTACGTGAATATGGTAGGGCATGACCTGAATATTCCTGTTAGCTCACTAAAAAATAATTGTTCTTATAAAGCTTACACTGACACGCAAGACTTGCTGTGAAGATCTTCCTTATCTTCCTTAAAAGCTAACTAAAATATAAGATTTCCTTTATAACTTTTACCTAACATTAGGAGTAGCTCTTTTCTTACTACTAAGTACAGTTTTAATGTGTATTGGTGGATGTGTAAATACCACATTAGGTGTATGGACAAATACCATCGCCGTGTGGGAGGGTGGGTGGGTGGATCAATGCTACCGTACTAAATCTTAGTTACCACAGAAAATAATATGAGATAAGAATTGAGCTAAGTAGTGTAAAGTCAATATTAACTTATATGGTTCAAATTTATAATAAAATATTTAATGATTTACCATAAACTTATAGAAAAACTGTATTGATTCTACCCATTAAAACCACCAATATATCTTCCTAGATTTGGGGCTAAGTGTTAGAGAGGACTTTACAGTCCTAACTTCACCCCTTTAATAAAGGCATTTTTCATTTCATTTCCTAATTTCTATAAAATGGAATCCTTGAATTGAGGATGTTCTGATATGTTAATCTCAGTTATATCAGAACACCGTTTTACAAGAACACATTGTTTTTTCGCTATTTTTGTTTAGATTTAAAAAAAATCAATAAGGGTGATATTTTCATTAAAAAGGCGCGAATCTTGCCGTGAATACTTCCGAGCGTTTAACATTCTTACATTCTCTTCAATTTTTATTCTAGAAACCTCGAACTTTGTTAAACAAAACTTCCGCCAACTATAAACAAGATAACTGCAATAGTTTTTGATTTACCATTACAAAATCCATGTTTAATGTACAATTTATGTAAATATGATATAAATTGATTATAGACAACGTTTTCATGAATTTTTGAGAATATTGGTAGTAAAAAGATAGGTCCATAATTTGAGGGGTATTTTTATTTATTTTTGTTTTATGTATAGGAATAATTTAAAAAAAATTAAATTCTATTATATTCTATAGGATGAACATTCGTTTGCGATTAACTAGTAAATAGTCGGATATGTTGTTATCTAGTTTTCAGCCGCTTTGCACGTTGTAGGATATCTTGTAATTGACATAGTGTATCCAGTGTAAAGGTGGCGTAGCTAGAACATACACTATTATGTATTAAAATGTCATAGTCACATCATAGGGTAACGAATATCAAAGTTTCGTGATCACAACTATAGTATCGAGTAATAAAGTGTCATTACTTGTCATATTCGGGTGACAAGTAATGACAGTAGTTAGGGCCACAACAGATGGTATCCAGAAGCTAAGTGAAACTGTGACAACATAGAATATAAAGGTGAGTAGTATCGTGCCAAGGTCACAACAAATATATTCCATTAAGGTGTCTGAATAACTACATTGTACTCATTATCAAGGTATAAAAACCCTAATAGAATACTCACTAAGGAGTCAAGACGTTGCAATATCAAAGTATTGTTTCCATAGCCTTGAACAGCTTCTGTTAACTTTAATATATTATAATATTTATGGATTTATTATTTCAATACTATTATTTATTTTATAATCAAACAGATTATGAGGTACAGTCCTGGCTTATTTATTTAAAAATTGCGCAGGCGTGACTATGGGTGGACCGATGCTTCTAGTTATCGAACGAGGCAACTCAACCAACCGATTATGATTTCATAACCAGTTTTAATCCAAAATATACAAAATGATAGAAGAAGGAGAGGCACTACTACTTTTAAATCTAAATACACTAAAAAGTAGCTTTCTTTAAGAGCGTTCATCCGGGCGCCGTGTTTAGTGCTCTAAGGAGTTTAGTTATAGATTTTATCGCAACTGCCGCTAAGATTAGTTAAGTTAGTGACTCACAAAGTAATTGTATTTATTTTAAATGTAACTTGCCATATTTACGATATACTGTAATTGGATTGTTAAATATTCTGTTAATTAAGATATCTAACATTAATTTATACTTGAAGACGTTGTCTAATTAGTGGTAGTTCATTATGATTAAATTTACATTAGCGTAAATAATGTCATTGTTTAATTACTGAAAAAAAAGTACGGAGACTTTCTTGGTTTTCCCCAATTACAAACTCGAGGTATATTCAGGTAAAACGTAGATGTAAAATTTATTTCATTTTTAAACTTAAATATGACATTTCATCGCATACATTTGGTTTGAATGTTGAAAATGAATTTATTGTAAATTTACTTTGAGTACATGGTCAAACTAACCTTACGGTTATTGAGATAAGTTTTTTGTTCATACAAGTATTTTTGTCAGTGTATTTTGGATGTCCAGATGTCATTTAAACTGAATTTCGTTAGAGTTAATCTTTTTCAAATCGTACAAATAATCAATGTTCATATCTAATTGTTTGTAGATTTTTTCATTAAAGTATTGCATATTGAACTTCAACTAATATATCTCAATTTTAATTTATATTGTGAATAATTAATCGTTTGATGTACAGAGTGAAAAAATGTGGAAACGATTTCACAAAAACGTTATTTTTCCTTAGATAATTTGATAATTAAATGTTTTTAATAACTGTGTTCCATAAAATACAATTGTTGTTTAGAATAATTTACGTGAAACCGTCAAATAGTGTAGAAATAATATTGTTAAATTAGTTACTTTGAAATTCAAATGACCGCTACTCTGGAAATGATAAACACTTCGAAGTTTGGTTTGCGGCAGTTAATTTCTCTTGAATAGACCTTTTATGTGATTGACCAAACTCAACATTGAATATTTTCGTTCAACTCCTCGTGGGACGTCCCCCTGAAAGATGAAATGTCGCTAATGGTGTCAAAGAGTATGTCCTTTGTAGCCATGAAGGTTTCCCCTTTATAAGTGAAGTTATGGAAAAGTTGTGAAAATGTTTCTATATTTTTACCACTCTATATATAATTCAATTTTGTTACCTCTATAAAAACATCTATTAAGACGTCTGCTAAACTATCCAAAAGGTACAAATATAAAACAGTCTCTGACTTTTGAATTATCTAACTTTTATTACTACACAATTTTAGTTGGTTTTTGCAAATTTTAAATCGTTTTTACACTTATTACAGAAACAAAAAAGAGTAAGACACTTAAAATAACAAAACTCACAGAATCATCAGATATTTTATTTTTTTACAACGAACAACTAAAGAAGATAAAAATTGATTGTAAATAATAATCAACACCTTATGTTTAAAGAATAAGTCGGAATATGTTATGAACTATCGACACTCTCACAATGGCAATTGAAATTTATTACTGATTTCGTGTTCCAATTTCTTCATAATCAGATAATATAAACACCTACAAATACGTGTTTTATAACATTCTTTAGCCTTTTTTTATTCTTGAAGGAGCAATACTCCATTTGTACTACTGTACATGAAACTTTCATTAAGATGCCGTAATTTGGATTAGGTGAAGTGCTAGGGAGGTGGCTTGCCACGCAGCCGGTCCAAGTACGACTACGATGTGACCATAATAGATTATTACCCCTGTCCTGTTTCCGGTGGTCTAACGAGCCTAATAAACATGGAACATAGAAATGGGCACATCTATGTAGTTTTTTAAGGTTGACCTGTCCTTAGAAAGGGGCAGTTTACTAATAGCCCAATAGTAAATACAACTAGGAAACCCGTAACTTGAATCCGATTTACGTAGTTTTAGTCAGATTTGCGGCACTCTAACAAACAATTCTAAAACAAAATTACATTCTTTGGACAACTACTGAATGCAGACATCCTAGATGCCATTGAAAGGCACTGTGACTACTTGATAACTGGGATCAAATCTTATCACCTACTTTTACTACCCCCAGTACAGAACTAGACCCTAGCTACCTGGATTACAAAACTTCGCCACAGTGATAGTATATCATATAACCTAATTACAAATTTTGTAATGTTAATGGACATTTGACACTTAGTGCCCACGAGAATAAATGACCAAAACCAATTCAAAATTCTTGAATATATTCCATCGGCTAACATACAAATAATCAAACACTTACTTTATTTATTCTATCTCAATTAGAGCTACTAACGTTAATATGTTGTTTCAAAGTTATTTGTTAGCATTGGATTGTTCATTATATGTAATAATAATTGGAGATTTCCAATGCTTTGGGTGTTTAGGAAACAAACACAACAGGTATAACAAACTCCTGTTGTCTTCAGGTTAGTACGTACACCTGTCAAAAAGGTTGTGTTTGTTTCCTAAACACTTGAAGCATTGGAAATTTCCAAATATATTACATATCTTGAACGTTAATATTTTGAATAGAATATTATAAATAAAAAACATTTTACTGTATTTGTACAAATAAATTGCAATGCCATTAAAATTTATACATATATATATATATATATATATATATATATATATATATATAATGTAATATATAATTTATATTGTATAAGGTAAATGAATAGTTCGGGGTTTTTTTTCTTAATACCAAATAGATTTGAGTTATTTTTTTAAATTGATTCTCAATAAAGGTTTCATATCTTGGTCATTTAATTATGGATGTATTAAATTTCATTTAAATTTTTTTTTTAGTAAGTTCTATTTCATTTTAAATTTAATACCTATGATATATCACGTCAAAAATATATTCCGCTTTAAAATGGAGTAAAAATAAATTTTAAATTTGTATTTATCAGAACTACTAAGATAAAACCCTTTCAGGATACACTATGAGAGTGTTGGTGATTTTATGTACTTAAGCAGTGTCAACTTAAATTTGGCTATTGCGTATATATTCCCTTAGTTTAGTTTGGTTTAATTAGTTGTCTAATTGTTTTATTAATTAGTTTTAAAAATTGTTTAATTAGGGTCGAGTAACTTTAGTTAATAATGCATTCTTTTTTATATATTGATCCAATATCCAAGGACGTGGCTATGATTCCTTACTCTGTATTAGAAGGTGAGGGAAATATACTCACCTAACACTGATATTCTCATGGGGATGTTTATTGGGCGGAGCTTAAAACGAAGATATATTTGAAGCGTGGGTTACATAACTGACGACTCCAAAGGGAATGTAGTAAACAGAAACCAAACCGTTATTTTTGGCTTTAGAATAATTTTTCATTTCACTTAACACTCTGGACGATTTGTTTCGATTCATCTTGCAGTCAGAAAACTCAAAGTAAACATTTTCTTTGTTGAATACTGTGCAACTTCAACTTTGGAGATGAATCAAGTTTAATATTATGAGAAAATTGCTTCACATATGTTATATAATCGATTTGTACTAATTAACCAAACGTTAACACAAATGTTTATACTCTTCCAAATATAACTAAGCCACTCATTTAATATAAATAAGAATCAGGATATCTTTATTGGAATATTTGATTTGTTGATAAAAATTGTTGCAAAGATGGCGTCTTATCAAGTACAACACTTAATACTTTTTATAACTTTATTAATTAAAAATAGTTTAAAAGTTAAAAATACACAACTCTTTATAGCAGCCAAACTGTTGAAAACGTTATATGTAAAAGGGGGAATTTTCTTCATTGATATCCTCAGTTTTAGATTCAATAATGATAAATAAAAACTTAGGCATACCAATTATAAAATTCGCTAAAAGGTAGAAGGAATTTGATATTAAAATACCTTGAGAGATTTCTAAAACTGTTTACTGAGACTTCATTGTCTGAGGTGGAAGGTTAAACATGTTTCATACCAGAGTCAATTTCGCCATGAATAGCTAAGATTATTTTTATACCTTGTTTTTTATTTTTTTTTCATTCCTTGGTTTTATATGTTACTGTTGTGTCCTAAAACTAATCGTTTGTAATGTACAAAGAATAATATATGGATATTAGGTATTCTCATAAAAATTCTATGCAAGTTTGGGATCTTTCTACACGAAGATAACCCACAAAATTTTCTTTTGGCTCTTTAGCACTTTATTTAACTGTGAAGAACCTCCCCAAACAGCAACACCAAACCACATCAGTGACTCACAATACCACCGATAGAGATCCAACAGTACCGATATAATACACGATGGCTACAACCTGTGGACCCCAAAAGTGGCAGATTGAAGTGTTTCTATGTGGTTTTTACAAGAAACAGCCTCGTCTATATTACACCAAGTAAAACAGCAGATGTATGGAACTGTGTATTCGAAGCTGGATCTATTTGTATGGGCTTCCATAAAAATATTCTTTTGATTAATACGAAACGTTAGCATTTTTCTTTGGTTCGATATCAAAACGTTAGATTGAAATCAATTTGCTATCTCGGATATAGCTCTACTCATTACGCCATCTATATCTACTAATTCGAGCAAGGTGCAAACATCAAATCATCTGTATACATGACGATTTCAGTGTTTCTTTCACTGCATGACAAATTGTTTTGAAAAGAGTAAGAGTTATGTACACACCCCTAAGGAACACCAACATGAATGTCTGCTTAAGGAGAAAAAGGTGGACCTCTGGGTACTATTTATAATAATGCACTGCCTACAACTTGAAAAAAGAAAGTATCTATTCCTCTTACATCATAATTGTTGGTTTTAGAAATCAAAATAGAATTACTGACGCAGTTAAATACTCGTACCTTGTATAAATTACACGTGACACTTACTGTAGTCCACCATTCATTTATGGCTCGAAGAACGTCATTTGTAAACTTGTATAAAGCACCCTATGCACTCTTTAAAAAGTTAGAACCTATGTTGATTTTTTTACGACATTACCACCTGTCTTGATAGACTAAAACTCAGTCGCATTAAAAAAAGGTGAACTTTAGATATATTTGGGAGCAATGATACCGGTCTGTAATTATCACTTAACAATCGATTCCGCTTCTAATATGGTTGAAGGGTTGAAGGGGGTGTAATGTCCACCAGATGCAATTTGCTTAGGATATATTACTACTGTAGTGATTGATTGATAAGTTTTTCCAAAGGGGCTGATATTTCACCACCACAAGCGTTTGTTAATAAAGTAATTAATATAGAAATTTAGAAATCTCTGTCTCTGTTTAACTATATCAGCGGTAGGGTAATTTTATGAAGCCTTAGGGTGAATAATGTAATGAAGGTACAACGATTTTTCGTATCAACATTCCCTCCAAATTTTAGGGTTGCATCCCTTCCACTCTCAGCGTGCCCGCAAGTACGTGTCAATATTTAACACGTAATCTAGCCTCGTTCCTTGAAGGGTCCTTTCTAAGTAAACGCCTCTATAATATGGGATTTCGCAAATTTCCGGTCCTTTCCGCAGCTCTTGTAAAAGCATGTACATGACATTTTGTTTAGAACTTGTAGAAAAGATAACTCCGTTAATGTCTAATTACTTGTAATTTTCTGACTGCAAGTTGAATGTAAAAAAAACGCCGAGAACATTATGTGACATGAACAATTATTCTAAAGACAAAAAATAACGGTTTGGTTTCTGCCTACTAGTTCCCCTTTTGAATCGGTAGTTATGTAACTCACCCTTCATATAAACATTTTATTTAAACACCACCCAATAACTCTCCCCATGAGAACATTAGTGTTAGGTGGTTATCAATCAAAGCCATGCGACCCCATCAACCAATTAAACCAAACTTAACTAAGGGAATATCTATTCTTACCTTAGCCAAATTGGATTTGATAAATGCTGAACTACATAAAGTCGTCAACACTTTCATAGGGTATCCTGAAAGGGCTTTATATCTTAACTAAAAGCGAACTTTTAGGGGACGCGTGACAGTAATCAAAGGGACTTAGAACAGGACCTATCGTATACAACACTAAATCCCTAACACTACAGCACGCTACTAACGTTGTTAGAACTGGGTAACTTTTGTGGAGATTTGCCATCGAGTGTCCACATCGATCTATCAAATTTAGAATATCTTCTATACTAAACTATTCAATAAATCAAATAATCATCTGCTTTCATACATCTACTTGAGTTAACAATGTGAATTTTATAGTTAAAATTTTATATTAAAAAGAAATAATTTCAATTTCAATTCAATTTTCAATTTCTTTATTTACACAATTGAACATTATACAGTTTTCTGTGCAAGTCAGTAAATACATAATATAAACAACAAATTTAAAATAATTGAAGTCAAGTGTAAATCACAATAATGATTAAAATAAAAATAAAAATTTATGTACATCAATTACCATTTGACATTTCGATCTGCATGCCTCAAAATGGGGCCCCCTCGAGAGCCTCTTGAAGGCTATAAAAAGCTCTCCCGATCAAGTAGTCTTTTAAAATAGTTTTAAATGATTTTAGGCTATTTTGGGTTTTTATATGATGTGGAAGAGAATTGAATATTTTTGGTCCTAAGTAAAATAGTGAGTTTTTGAACAACGACAATCTAAATTTATTGATTACCAGATTATTTTTGTGTCTTGTGTTATAACAGTGTTCTAAGACAGGAAATTCATTCTTATTTTTAAAAATAAAAACTGCTGAATGATAAATTAGAAGGCAAGTTAAGGTGAGAGTACCACTTGATCGGAAGACATCCCTACAGCTCTGCGACTGTTGCAATCCCCAGACAACTCTCAGAGCCCTCTTTTGGAGACGGAAAACTCTTTCAAAAGTGGATGCACTACAAAATCCCCAGAAAATTATTCCATAGCACACTCTGGACTCAAACAATCCAACGTAGCCCAGCCTGAGAGTTTCTTGGGAGGCAAATGACGAGAGGCACCTCAGGGCAAATATTGTAGAATTAAGCTGTTTTACCAGATAATTTATGTGAGTGTTCCACTTTAGACTAAAATCAATATGGACCCCTAAAAATCTTGTGTTTAGGACGTTATTTAAAGGATTGTTACTGAGAAGAAAGTTACTGGGAATATTCTGTGTTGTCTGAGATTGAAATTCTATGAGTTCTGTTTTTGAGAGATTTAGATATAATTTATTTTTAGTGAACCATTCGAGAAGTTGATTTGAAGTTGCGAGAAATTGCTGAGATAGGATGTGGTAGTTGTTGTGATTGAAAATCAAACAGGTATCATCAGCAAAAAGTGAAACAGTAAGAGAAAGTCTGTTTTGTTCATTTTTTAGGATATCAGGAAGATCATTAATGTACAACAAAAATAATAGAGGTCCTAACACTGATCCCTGAGGTACTCCAGTTCTGACTGTTGAAAACTTTGATATATATAATGTTTCATTGTTGTGAATCTGGACGCACTGTACACGGCCAGTCAGATAGGACCGAAACCAGTTGAGTGCTACACCACGAATTCCATATTTTTCAAGCTTATTGAGTAGGATTTGGTGATCAACTACATCAAATGCCTTACTTATATCGCAGAATAATCCCAGAGTGTGCTCGCCAGAATTCAAGGAGGAAATGATTTTCTTCAATGCAAAAGCAGTTGCAGATTCGGTATTCCTGTTAGGTCTGAACCCATACTGACAGGAAGACAAAATATCATTCATTTCTAAAAAGTTGTAAAGTCTGTTGTGTACAATTTTTTCAAATATCTTTGAAAAAATCGGTGTAATAGATATAGGTCTGAAAGAATTAGGATCTGTTCTTTTTGAGTTTGATTTTAACAAAGGAATAGTTTTTGTGATTTTTAGGTCTTCAGGGAATACTCCCTCAGACAAAGAAACATTGAAAAGCTTAGTCAGTATTATAAGCATTAATATGTACTTTTTAAAATATATTTAAGAAATGCTTTTATATAAAATATTTCTCAAAACTTTTATGTTTCAGAGCAACTCAGATAAACCTATTGAGGATACACTATGAGGGTGTTAATGATTTTAAGTGTTGTAGCAGCCATCATCAGTTGTACTACAGCTTTTTTTTTCGTAAGACCAGATTTACTCTTAGTCTAATTTAGTTTAATTGGTTAAGAGGGTTGGTTAAGAGGTTAAGAGGCTATACACTATTCACACTCCTTGTCAGTGTTCACGAAGGTAAATGAGGGATGAACTGACATTTTTGAATCATTATTAATCTGTTGATAAGGTATAAAGTAAAATATGGCTTCCAATGCCTCACGGATTGATAGGAATAGCTAGGTTTATTTATGTTATATATCAGGAAAATCTCCAATCTATATGGTTTTTATACATATGTCAATCATCAAAATTGGAAAACCGAAAATTAAAATAGATCAAAGTTATTTTGAGTATTTTTTAGAATAGGATATATAGTGTGAATTTTGAAATTTTTGTTGTTGTTGTGAGGTTACATAAAAATCATAATTATTCACTGATTATTAGTCTACCAAACTACTTGACTACTAAAACAGCAATGGATAACATCATCGAAGTTAAGGGAGTTTAGCTATAACATGATTTCTTTATATGTGACTAAAAAGACCTATTAAGGTGGAGGACGAATATCTACGTCACATCCGTTTTTCATATTCAACGTACCGGCTTTATAGTGACACTTTGTACAGACAAAAGTGTACAACTCAATCAATCAATCATTTATTGGGCACAATTGAAAATATATCTTGCACTTGCCAAGTCAATATTATACATTGAGTATATATCTAAATAATTTTACAAAGTCAGTATTAACTATACACAATGTTTGTATTTTAAAATATTTACAAATAAGAAAACTAAAAATACATAAACTTATTTACCTTTAAATCAAGAATGTCGGAGCTATTCTACATGACCGCCAGCCATCTACATTTCTTGACGCTGTAATGGCATTTATCAATGAGTTATGTTTTTATCTGACGCTATCGGACTCCATCCTCAGTGCAGTTAGTAAGATATTGAAGAGTTTTACTCCATTGTATAGAAGGTTACGTTTAAAAAAGAAGTAGAATGAGACGGAATGTTAATCATGTGGTTATTGCGGAGGTTTTAAATATGATTAGAAGCTGTTGAAAAATGGTGGAAATTTTGTTTAACAAAGCTCAGGGTTTCTAGAATAAAAATTGAAGGGAAGGTAAGAATGTTAAACGTTTGGAAGTATTCACTGCAAGAGTCACGCCTTTTTAATGAAAATATAACCCTTATTGCTTTTTTTTGCAATCTAAACAAGAATTGCGTCCTCCGAGACTACCCACCCCACAAGGGAACTGCATATACACGATGAGGATACAGCAATCCGTAGTAGGCAGTGAGAAGGACCTCAGGGCCCACCGTCCCTGCCAGATTCCTCAATATGAAGATTCCAGTGCTCATTTTATTGGATACATTCATAATATGTGGATAAAAACTCAATTTATCGTCTATAGTTAGACCCAGGAATCTCACAGTCTCCGATGATTCTAGTTCTGTGTATCCAAGGAAAACACTGAACCCAGAGTCAAAATCAGATGAATTTTGACTAAGGTGAAATTTAATGAGATGTGATTTTAATGAACTGACTTTAAGTGAATGATCCTCAAACCATTGAAGGAGGTTATTAGATTCCAGAAGAGCATTGATTTCTAATTGTTCTCGAGAAGGAGCGGACAGTGAGAGGGAAGTGTCATCAGCAAAAAGGCAAACTTGGGCAGTTTTTACTATCATTGGAAGATTGTTAATAAAAATTAAAAACAGAATTGGGCCGAGTATATACCCCTGGGGGACGCCACTAGTTACTGTGGTCACAGCAGAGGAGTGACGCAGTCGAAAACCCGCGGTGTTCACTGCGGATATTTCCACGAACTGCCTCCGACCCTGAAGATAAGACGAAAACCATTCTAGAGCCTGGCCTCATATTCCGATGTGAACCATTTTATTTAACAACAAGGTATGTTTGACTGTATCGAAGGCCTTGCTTAAATCAAAAAATAGGCCGGCACAGTGGTTTTTCCTATCCAATCCTCTTACTACATTATGTAGTAGAGAGAATATAGCATTGGTCGTTGATTTTGTCTTCACAAAGCCAAATTGGTTTTCACATAGAATGCTGTGTTTCTCTAAAAAACTACTCAATCTGTTTAGAGTTATTTTTTCAAAGATTTTCGACATGGTGGGGAGAATGGAAACTGGCCTGTAGTTGTCACACTTAAACTTGTTGCCTTTCTTCAAGATAGGTTTTACAGTGGCAAGCTTCAGTGCGTCAGGAAACAGACCACTTACAAAAGACTCGTTTATCAAGTAACTTATAGGGCCAGCTAGATACTCGTTCATTTCTTTTATCAAAATGTCAGGTATTTCGTCATTACCAGCTGATTTCTTACTTTTTAATGATTTTATTGCACAGCTTACTTCTTCCTCTGACGTTGGTAATAAAAAAAGGGATTCTCTGCTTATTGATGTGCCATTCTGGATTATCCTGTGTAGTGAACATATCTGAGATGTTTTCTTATTTTCTCCAACATTATTGAAAAAACTGCTGAGTATGTTAGCAATGTCACCAGGGTCATAAACTAGCTCACCATCATCTTTTTCAATGCAAAACTCTGATATTGAATTTGTTTTCTTCGACGGTGCTTTATTTTCATCTATTATACCCCATATAGCTTTCGATTTCTGATCTCACCTTTCAATTCTTTTTTTTATATTCTCAGCCTTGGCCTGATGTATTGCTTTCCTGTACTTGTTTTTTGTTCTAAGATAATACTGCCTCATAAAGTTATCAGAAGGGAGATCTTTCGTTGTTATATACAGATCAGTCACCTTCTCTTTTAGCTCAAATATTTCTTTGCTTAGTTTAATTCTATGAGATTTCATATCTTTGATCTTAAGCAGCTTTTTTGGGAATGATACTTCAAAGTGTTGCTTTAACTGGGCATAAAATGCATCAAACTTATCGTTGAAATCAGCTGGTTTATACATATCGTTCCACTATCTTTATTAAGCAAATTTCTGAAAAGCTGCTTGTTTTCTTTAGAGAAAATTCTACCATATCTGGATTTCAATCGTATAGGCTTCGTAACTGGTTGATGGGGGATGTAAGCTGTCTGTGCATGGTGGTCTGACAACGCTGACACTACCACTTCAGTCTTTATTGAAATATCGTCAGAGAATATATGGTCTATTAGAGTTCCAGACTGTAACCTCTCTCTAGTGTACGAGGTGACTAGATTCTGTAAACCAAAACTGGCCATAATGGTAACAAATCTATGTCTTAAAAACGAGTCCCTCGCCAAATCAATGTTAAAATCCCCCACCACAATGGTCGTACAGTTCTTCCTCATATCCTTTCAAGGAAATTTGACAGTGTTTCAAAAAATATATCATGCTGGTTTGTAGGTGGCCTATAACCCACTACCAGCAGCAGCTTCTTACCCTGTCTTGACTGCAGTAATGCCACAGCAAGCTCACAATAGCATTCGATACAAACTTCTGTCACATCTATCACTTCAGAAGTTACTTCAGCTTTACACCAGATTCCCACTCCCCCCATGTTAAGCGATGGCCTGCAATAGGCTGTTACATATACATAGCCATCCAGTATGATGTTTTCAACTTCTGGGGATTTTAGTGAGTGTTCTGACAAGCAAATAATATCTGGGATCTCTACATAAATAAACGAATTCAACTGCTCTATCTTCGATGCCAGACCCCTAATATTTTGGTGAGCTAGTTTAAGGCAGTTCGCGGGGCGTCCAGACTCTTGCTGAGGTAATTCCTCCAGGGTATATCTAATAAAACATACTGTATCTACAGGGTGGTGCACGAAATAATCCAACATTTAGTTTTGTTAAAGAAAATTTATTGTAAATGCAATACAGTGAAGTTTGATATAAATTGTTTACTGCATAGCTGGACATAAGTTTGAGGCCATTACATGTTCAATGTGGCCACCTTCTTGTCTGACAAATGCTTCAACACGATCACCTATGTTATTGATGACTCGGTGACCCATATCCTTGGTTATCTCGTTACATGCCTCAAGGATTAGCACTCGCATATCCATCAGTGCGTTAGGATGTTTAGGGAAGATCTTCTCCTTCAGAAATCCCCAAAGAAAATAATCACACGAATTAAATTCAGGGCTGTTTGGGGGCCAGTTATGGCCACATACAAAACGATTAGGAAATCGGTTTGAAATGACATTTTGGTTGAAATGTTCATGCAGAAAGTCTGAAACAACATTAGCCGTGTGAGGTCTTGCTCCATCCTGCACGAACCACTGGTTCTGTAATTGAAACACTTCTGCGATAAGTTGAGATACAAAACAATAACGTAGCATGTCTACATAAAGCTCGCAATACACAGCATGTTAAAACAAGAATGGCCATGGCTCGAGATGGCTGAACATACCATAATTCTTTGAGCATCATGCACTTTTTCATATAACATAAGTGGATTTTTGAAAGCCCAAAAACGCTCATTTTTTACTAACAACACCGTCTAAGTGAAAATGTGTCTCATCTGAGAACCAAACATTGTTAATCAATATGTCTTGATTACCAGCCCATTCTGCGAAAACCATTCGTTGTTGTGTTTTGTCAATCGTTAATTTGGATAACACAGTAATTTTGTATGGATACAAATCTTTTTTTTAAATTCGCTGCACAGGTAACCTAGAAATGTGAAGATCTGCTGCCACTTTTCTAGTCGACTTGCGTGGACTCCTCACCCACCAACACTGTTCTGACAGCTTCAACATTCTGTGGAAGGCCGCTGACGCTTCCTCTCAAATACTGAGCCAATACTATTAAATTGTTCATAAAGTCTACTTATAGTTTTAAATGATGGTGACCGGCGAGTTTGAAAATGAGCACGAAACCGTTTTTGTCTAACCAACGCAATTTTTGTTTCATTATAAACAACACTGTCTTTATGCATTGATCCACAGAAAACCTTCCTTTGGCAGCCATCTTGCAACAATAGTAATAACGGAAGCGGATACAGAGGGAACTAATCTCCATGAACAGCTGATAGTTTTGCCAAACTACAACACAGTATAACTAAGTAACCGGAACAAATACTACCAAAACAAATGTTGGATAATTTCGTGCGCCACCCTGTATATTAGTGGCTAATAATTTAGGTATGTTGGAAATTTCCAAATACTAAAAATCCATTATATATATTAAAACTATTTTCATAATTTTATAATCTTCCGTAGGTTAGATATGTTTAAAAAAATCGTATAAGCCCCAAAACATAAGAAATTATTAAATGTGTACAATAAATTAAAATTGGGCGAGATTATTTCAGCCAGGGGTTTATCATATTCAAAATGATCGCTAATTTTATTTTAATTACTATTATAATTTTATTTAGAAAAATTTTT
>JAQJVL010003889.1:0-53181 GCA_035578905.1 Stictocephala bisonia
GCCACCAACCGCCGGTACGATTGCAACCGTTCTTCAGTAATAGCCTAATTAGCTAAATACACGACGATACTGAAAATACCACGCCGATATCACACGTATTACGCCGATAAAACTACACCCACACTCGCTAACCCATTAAAATCGCATACCCACAGTCAAGTCAAGTTTCAACCGCTCGATCCACCAACAGGCTGAAAGTTCGACTCACTGCGGGGCGAGGCTCCAACTGGTCGAAAATATACCCCAATGTGGGTAAATGTACCTACTTATAAACATGTTAACATTTAAAATTGATAAAAATATATAAGTGAGATGTGATATGTATACTTGGAAATACTATATCAGAGACTCCTTGTTGAACAAGCTTTTCAAATGCAAAATATAAAAAGATTTTTAGAAAAATAAAATTAATTAAGTTCGTATTCAATGGATCGTATTCAATTTAACAAATAAGTGAATGTGAGTTATTATCTTTTAGCACACTCTATGCGAAAAAGATGGTTGGATATTACTGAAATTAAAATCATATACAACATTTGTAACAAGGGGAATCTTATACTGGGTAAAAACCTCTAATACTACTGCACTTACGACTTTTTGGTAGCAAGGCGTAGTTAACGAAAATTCCACTAGTTACTTGAAACAGGTATTATGGTCTATTGAAATAATAACTTCATTCAATGACAATTTTGCTTTGTTATAATCATCAGACCAATATTCATAATAATGCCTTATGGATATTCCACAAATAATAGGTTGAATTTACTGTTTCCGTGTATTATACTGGGGAACAATGATATTTTTCGTAATTAAGAGTATAATCACGGAAATGATACGTTGATCTGTAGAGTACATTCGAATAGGAAGATACGATTCATGATATGATGTATGTAAAAATATTTCTCGCAAAGAGTCTCACAGACTGAAGCTCAGTAGAAATGGAAGACGTGGAATCGATACAAATCATCCCAGAACCCCCAGGGCTTACCATTATCGCAGTCCTTTGTGGTGCTCTAGCATTTGCGTTCTAAAAAAGAGAAAAACATATGAACTGAACGAATGTTTTTATATAATATATATATTATGTTGTTCAGTCAATGTTTATTTATTTTTATTAATAGTTCAGTATTAACAATTCATGTTAGATTCATCAGATTTTGGAAAATGGAAAATGTATGTTTTAATAAACTTTATAGGTTGTGAGTTACACATGGATTTTGCTATGTACTTTAAAACATAAAATAGTTTGTCATATAAACTGTTATGATTATAAGATACAAAATAAGCCAGTTTGAGTAATGCCTAAACTATAGAAAAATGATTAGTTTTCAATATTATCTCTAAAGTAACATATTTTATAAAAACTATTAATAGTAAGTAATCAAAGGAAAATATAGTTCTGCTCACATTCATATTTTATCATATTTAATTAGATGAAATTGGCCCCAGAGAACAATTTGAGAGACTCTGGTCAGAACCTCTCCATTATTTATTGCTTACCTCTAGTTATTCCTAAGTCTTGATCACTTCACATTGTGAGATTATTAATTTTTACAATGTGAAGTGATCAAGACTGATGAATACCTAGAGATAAGCAATAAATAGATAATGGAGAGGTTCTGACCAGAGTCTCTCAGATTGTTATCTGGGGCCAATCTTATCTAATCAAACAAGATAAAAATATGAAAGTAAGCAGAATTATCTTTTTCCTTTGATTACTTACTATTAAGAGTTTTAATAAAATAAGTTACTATAAAGATAACATTGAAAAATACTCTATTTTCTAAAGTGGCAAATAACATTACTATACCATTTTGAAATCCCCACAACATGAGCATTTTTTTGAACAGGTATTTCAGTTTAGTAGTGGATATCGTTGAAACTCGAATCGTTTAATCAGGATATTGATTATTTTAAGTTCATTAAAATCAACATTATATTTAGGTCAATGAGAAAACAGTGATGGAGTTCACCTGTTTTTAAGTTAAACCAGATTTATTTTTGATAAAAAAATTATAATAAAACTCCTATTTTTGTAGAAGTAGTGCATGAAAAATGCATCTAAAGTAGCAATTCTAGCGATTTTCATAAAAGTGTCAATATCTCAAAAACCAAGCAACTTTACCACAGCCAAGTTTTGTTATTTGGGTTAGTCATTGGCTTGCCTATCACCACTTTGAGTATTATAGTATTTAACATATCTCAAAAAACAGCATTTCCGATTCCAATTAATTTGTATTTATGGGATTGTTTCAAATCATCTATTTTATTTGATAAATTATTTAATTGATTAAATAATTTAATCAATTAAATCAAGTATTATATTTTCACATCTTGACCTAATTTACTGAATCAATTATAGTTAAAACATGAAACAAAATTATTTCCCAATTTAATGAGTTTTATAGTTAAGAATACACTAAATTTTTGAAATTTATTTCACAGAAAACGTAATCAGCTTTAATATCTACATAAACGTTGTTCATTGCATTCAAGCATTTTTAAATCAGGATTAATACTATAGTAATTATCGGCGAAGTAATCCTGTTTTATATGTAATTATATATTTAATACTCAACTTACGAGATGAGTATTTATTTTCTGTCAGATTATTATGTAAGTATTTTTATAAAGCCAAGGGTGGCTATAAGGAAGTCTTTGAACCATGTTAAGTTAGAGTACCGACCTACCTTCAGTGAAGTGCTCTTAACCACCGACTTCCTTAAGTGCAACAGCAACTAACCTTGACGAACAAGTGGGATAAGTTAGGAAATAGATTTTGTAATCATAGTGTGCATATAGTATATAACGTAATAATTCATTTTTACGTATACTATAATACGTTATATTAACGTAATGAGGTAATATATTTTGAATCTGAAATAAAAAATGTAATCAAGGTTCATTTGCGGAAAATGTTTATCAATACGTTGTCACGTTATATATTTTGATATCTCCCAAAGCTTTCAGTTTTGTTGTCTATGAATAATCATTAATAACTCTAGTGCCACTAACTGATCATACTGTTCCTAAAATCGTGTTCTTACCTAAACTAGTTCATGCGTGTAAATCGGTTTTTTGGTTTTACCCATTGTTTATTTATTGCTACATTGGTAAGTACTGACAATTTGTCACCTCCATTCCAGGTTATAGGAACTTGTACTTTTAAATATACAATTACATAAATTAATAATATATTTTATATATATATATACAGGGTGATTTAAAATTGTTTAGCCAAACTTTGGGATCATGTTCTAGACATGAAAACAAACAAAAGGTTTCATGTATTAGTATGGTCTATCTCGATATGTTATCCGTCTGTCTGTATGTTTGTGTATTTTATAAATAAATTAATAACTCAAGAACCGTAAATGGTACAGGTTTCAAATGTTGCATACTTACTAAGGTTGACGAGCCTCATAGTACACTGGTTTTTAAAGGTTTTTGATAAAAATCATTTGAAAATGGCATACATTTAAAAAATTTAAAATTTAGTAACAAAAAACTAAAATAAAAATTTTAATGAAAAAATATTTTTATCTTATTTAATGCCAGAAAAATTGATACCACGTTTGATAAATTCGGTTGTCTTATAACTCAGATATGGTCCAAAAACCTGTAACGTAAAATGTATTGGAGAACAAAACCAACCAATAACTCATATATGCACTTTGCAGATAATGTGAAAAGGGAAACAAATTGCAATGTGTAACAATAATAAAATATTTAATTACTATTATATCTACAAGTACTCAAAATGACGGCCATTAACATAAATACAAAGCCTCAAACGTCTCAGGAATAACTCCCTTGTTCTTTCCAATATTCCATATCTTTCCTGAATGTTAGCTGCGGCTGCAATAATCCGTGCAGTTAATTCCATGGCATTTTCCACAGGTGTAGAATAAACTAGCTTTCATGTAGGCTAAATCTGACACTAAACATGTTTTTGGACCATATCTGGGTTTTAAGCCCATAAGAATAAATCTATGGGCGTAATGTCAGGAAATCTTGGAGGCCAAGCTACATGTCCACAACGTGCAATTGTGTTTTCTCCAAACATGTGAAAAATGTGCTGGCGCGCCATCATTTTGGTACCACAGCCTCTCCCTTGTTTGTAATGGGACATCATCTAACAACTCGGACAAAACATCTATCAAAAATACTGCCTAGACGTGACCATTGAGACTTCGAGGAAAAATAAACATGCCAACAATTTTGTCATTGACAATTCTAACCCAAACATTATAACTGAAGAGATGCTGCTTATTTTGAGGGTGAATTTCATTAGGATTTTCCTGGTCCCACACATATTGATCTTTGAATTAAACATTCCATCTTGAGGTGGCTTTGTCTGTAAACAGAACTGTATTTATAAAATCAGGCTGGTGGTTAATTTTGTTCAGAAACCAATGTGCAAAGTGGAGACGTGGGTAGTCATTAGGTAGGAGCACTTGGACCTTTTGGAGTCAGAGCTGGTAAAGTTGATTTTCATGAACCACATTCCACACAGCTGTCTGGCTAGTACCCATCTCACTTGCAAAAGAACGTGTCCTTGTAGAAGGGTTATCTTCAAATATTTCCAGCACTTCTTTCTCAAAATTAGGAGTACGAACAGTTCTTTGTCACCCTGCATCATTCGAATCAATACTAAGCTTACCAGTCTCCTTAACCGACGATGTACAGCTGCAAATTTGTGTCAGTTTGGGCATTTTCTATTAGGATACAATTCCTGATAAATCCTTACAGCTTCTCGACCATTACCTCTGGCGGCTCCATATGTAAAGTAAGTATCAGTCAATTCCTCCAAATTGTACATATATGATATCGATAAAACTCAATGATCGAAAATGGTTACACAATGATTACGGCTACTACTCATGTAAGTTGCTGAACAATTCGACAGGATTGAAATGCTTATCAGTAGTTGTAGGAATGCCTTTTGACCTTGAGTACACTTGTACCGGGTCTTGGACCGGTACAGTTTCGTTTTTTTCGTCGTTGTCTGCCAGGCTGCCTGAGATTCGCTTTTGCCTTGCGTTTCGCGTAGTTGGTGGCCGTTGGCCCAGTTCCGTTTCGTTCCGTGTTCCAGCAGCTTCGGTCAAGTTGGCCTGTCTGTTCACTTGTTCTTTGCAGCGTTCGTCAAGTCATGGTTGCCGGCTGAGAGACTCCAAAACGTAAGTGTTCTTTTGTAATTTCTAATATTTAATCACCCTTTTGGTGAAAATACTTTTGTTTCATTGAAAATATTAATCGGGCTTAGTTGTGTTTTCAGGGTTTTGTTAAATTTGTGTTCTTTGTCTAGATGTTTCTCAGACTAGGTTAAAGCCATGTGCTTCCATGTTACTCCTTACCGTTAATTACCGTTAATGCTTTTTATATCTGCCTTTATTTTCAATTGTAATTCTGTATAATGTTTATTGAGCCTTTTTACAGTTGTAGTTACCGATTTACCATATTTTTTGTTCTTTGCCAATAACCTAGCCTAGCTGTACTCTTTGATTTTCATGTTATAACCTATTGCTCATGTATCCATAGCCTAGTTTTCAGTTTGTCATTTTTAGTTCCATATACGTAATTACGTTTTTTATAATTTGTTAAGTTGTAATTTGTTTTAAATCTGTTTTCCAACATAAATTTTCATAGCCTAAAAATAGGCCTTTTATTTTCTAGTGTGCTTTAATCATGTACAATGTTGTCTGTTCCTGTTTTGTTTTGCCATGTCATGTATTAGGGGTTATGTATAGTATTTTTGGTGGTGATGGCTGGACTGTTTTTAATTGCTGTGTTTGGACTTTCAGTCCAGGGTCCTCGAGTAGGACGCTTCTACCCTCGGCCTGCCGTCCGGGGATTGTCTACCATCTGCACTGCTAGCCTGGCCTGAGGACCATGTTGGAGTCTGGAGTCGCCAGCTACCCGCTCTACATCTGTGGTGGTAGAAGTCTTCTGTCCTCAGGTCAGTGCGTTCTATGTAGTTTCCCGGCGGCTGAGCTGGGGGTTTTGATAGTGAAGCATAAAAGAAAAAACAAAAGTGAAAAATAAAAAAGAGAAAAAAAAATGTTTGTGGAACTATGGATTATTAGGCCTAGGCCTAGGAACTGGCCATGAACTTGAACAGTGATTTTGAAACAGCCATGGGGGACCTTGCTATATAGATATATACATTGGAAATTTAAGAAAATAGAAAACTCATGTTAATATTTGTGGTTATTTATTTTAGTTAGTTTATTTGTTATGGTTAATCTTTACGTAGTTTATTTTTGTTATAGTTTTTAAATTTTTATATTGGTTAGGCCCTATGGTTAAAACGTTGTTGGCATAATTGGAATCAGTATTTATTTTAGATGCTTAAATTTTTTATATACTGTTTAAATTAAGGAATTGTCCAAATTATGGTTTAGGCCTAGTGCGTTAGTTAGGGTTAGTTTCATTTCTTCGTGTAGTGTATTATTGATGTCAGGGGATAATAGAACGGTACCGTGTTATATTTTTTTTTAAATTGTTTAATTTTTAAACTTTCACCAAAAGGGGATTTATGATGCTTTTGCTTAACTTTTAATTCGGAGCTGCCCAGGGATTCCGGCTTACTCCCTGGCCCGGTGGAATCATGGGATGTGGGCTGAATTGCCGGTTTAAGTGTTGGTGATACCAAAATTTTTATAATTGTCTTCACTTTTAATTGGGGCTTTAATTGCTTACGTTTTGGGTGTCTCTGGCTAGACTGCAGATAGGCCATACACCATGTAGTTGTTATTTGTTGAATTTGGTATTTGTTGAGTTTGTGGTATTTATAGCGTTTGTTATTATTGTGTAGTATCTTGGTAATTTTAGGGTTTGTTATTATTTATTTAAGTGAGAATTTATATTGTGGCCTTCTGCCTATTTTTGTTGTGGCCTTCTGCCTGCCAGTTTGTTTTCTTAATAATAAAGTAGTTTTGCTCAGCTGCCGAGTGTTATTTTGACCCTCCAACTGCCACCCGTGATCCCATCGCTCGACTTGTTTTGAGCCATCCCCCGGTTGGCACGCTTCCCAGCTTTGGTGGGGGGGGGGGGATGGGTCTCACACTAAACATGTTTTTGGACCATATCTGGGTTTTAAGCCAACCAAATTTATCAAATGTGGTATAAATTTTTTCGGTATTAAATAAGCTAAAAAGTTGTTTTGTACAATTTTTATTTATTTATAGGTATTTTTGGTTCTCAATTAACAACCAGTGTACTATGAGGCTTTGTCAACCTTAGTAAGTAGGCAAATTTTGAAACCTGTACAATTTACGATCCCTGAGCTATTATTTTTTTTATAAAATACAGAAATATACAGACAAACTGATAATGAAGAGAGATAGACCATACTGTTATAGAACATTTTTTGCTTGTTTTCATGTCTAAAACATGATCCCAAAGTTTGGTTACACAATTTTAAATCACCCTTTTTTATTATTTCATTTATATAATTGCTGATAATTTGTTTTTACGTTTATATTTCTAATTTGTAAACATTTACTTATTTATAAATTTATAATTCTAATTTATTTGTTGGCCTTAACAATAAACAATTGAAGTCTGATCTATACTACATTAACACTTAAAACACTATTTATAACACGAAACACCCACGACAACCGTATGGCTTCTATAGTGTACCCATCCCCTCTATAGTGTAGCCAACGTGGGTAGTTAAGAAACATCAAGTCGATGCTGATTGCACTCACCCAACCCATAACCACTACACGAACAACTAACAAGCAACCTAAATTAAAAAAAGTATTAAGTAACAGTAACATTTTAAGGCTGAATTTAAATTTTTATGTGAAGTGTACCTAAAAATTAAAATTAATTTTAATGTGATTTTAATTTTAATCAAAGTGTTGTTATTACAGAAATGGCTGTTAACATTTATTCATAATTGAGAATTTATAAATAAAAATGAATCAATAGTTAGTCCATTTTAAAAATAACAGTTTTAAAAGTTTTTTTATAATTTTATTTCCTTCGGGTTAAAATTAATTACAGTCAGTAATATTTAAAACGTTCTTTTCAATTCATAATAACAAATACCTTCTTAAATATTTGACTATTTAAATGCTATTAAAATACGTGACGATTGTGAGGTCAGGACTCCCTTTTTTAGCAGAATGTTACTCTTGGTTGTATAGCTAAACAAATAATACCTAGATGTACTTGTATCTTTTGGGTGAGTGCCACTAGTACTTGGGCTTAGGGGAATGTTTCTTTGGTTCAGTGTAGAACCTGTGGGTGGTCCATGAGTATGTGTGTCTGTAGTTGGATGGCAAGACTGTGTAGTTGTAGTGTGGGAGGGACATCAGTAGAAGTTGTTTGTGAAAGTGTACAACAAGGGTCATAACTATTTGTATCTGTGGTAAAGTGGTGGGGCCATTAGTGGAAGTGTCTATGGTTGTTTGTGAGGACCATTAGAAATTGTAATCGTAGCTGTGTGAGAGTAAATGGTATCCATTAGATATATTAAACAAACATGTTAGTATAAGGAGCGACCCCTGGGGGCGGATAGGGGAAAGGCCGGTGGATCTGCTTAATTAGTCCTCCCGGCTAGGTCTAAGAGACCCGCTGACCACTAGTAGGTGCGGCCCTCCATTCATATTGGGGGTTGAGCATAGGGCTAACAACCCTATCTTGTAAAACACCATTGTTACGAAACGCCAACAAGCCTCGGAAGTGGATAGATCAAATGGATTAAGACCCAAGCTTAGAACAAAGGAATTGAGACTTGGCTCATGGAACATTAGAACCCTGGTGGTGCCAGGTAGAGTAGATATTATCAGTGAAGAATTTGAAGCCTGCAAGATAGATGTGGTAGCACAACAAGAAACCAAATGGCCATCTGTGGAAAAATAAACACTAAAAGTTACCAAATACTATATAGCGGCTGTGACGATGGAAGACACTATGCAGACGTAGGGTTTGCTGTCAAAAAATACTTGTTAGAATCAGTCATAGCCTATGAAGCAATAAATGAGAGGATATGTACAATTAGGTTTAAGGGAAAGTTTAATAACATATCAATGATAAGTTTCTATGCACCTACTGAGGATAGTGAAGATGATGAGAAAGATATATTCTATGCTCAGCTAGAGGAAACATTTTCAAAGTTACCAAGCTATGATACCAAAATCCTTCTTGGAGATGCTAATGCTAAGGTAGGAAGAGAAACCATGTGGGAGAATGTGGCTGGCAAACACAGCCTACATAATATATCAAATGACAATGGAATAAGACTGCAAAGCTTTGCTTCTTCGATGAATCTGTACATTGTCAGTACTAAATTTCCACGTAAAGATATACATAAAGTAACATGGACATCACCAAATGGAAATACGAAAAACCAAATCGATCATGTTCTGATTGATAAAAGACATATCAGTACAGTAGTAGATGTAAAAAGTAAGAGAGGGGCAGAGTGTGGTACAGACCATTACTTGATTCTAACAAAACTTAGACAAAGAATAAAGATTGAAAAACAACTGTTAATAAAATAACAGAAAGACTGTATCTGGATGACGATAAGAAAAGAGAGTTCCAAGTGAAAATCTCAAATAGATTCAAGCTTTACGAACAGAAGAAGATGAGGAAGAGACACAAGTAGAGACAATGTGGCAAACCTTCAAAAAGAACATAAAAGAAACAGCAAATGAAGTTTTTATAAAGAAAAAGAACCCAAAAAACCCTGGTTCAATGAGAAGTGAAGAGAATTAGTAATTAAAAGAAAGGAAGCAAAAAATAAACATCTAAAATGCAGAAATGCTGAAACTAAGGAAACATACAGAGAAATAAACTTGGAATTAAGTAAAACATTAAGGCAAGAAAAGAGAAATTTTATAAATAATAAACTAACAAAGGCGGAACAAGATTTAACAGTGAATAACACTAAGGAATTTCACAGAACTGTGAGATTTTTTCAAAAAGGTTACAGTCCTAAAGTAATGGGAGTAAAAAACAAAGATGGAAATACAGTAGTGGAAACATCTAAAATACTTCAAAGATGGAAGAACTATTTTGAAGACTTATTAAATGCTGATAATAACATAGAAGAAGAACAAGAGATGAACATAGAGAATTTAAATCAGGAAGATGTTTTAGAACCAACTATAGAGGAAATTGAGAAAGTGATGAAAACATTAAAAAATGGGAAGGCACCAGGAGAAGATGGAATACCTAATGAAATAATCAAAAGTGGTGGTATTAAAATAATGAAATTCCTACATACAATGATATTGAAAATTTGGAGAATGGAAGTTATGCCAGTGGAGTGGCAAGAGAGTGTGATAATACCACTATACAAAAAAGGAGATAAGCAGGAATGTACAAACTATAGAGGAATATCACTACTTAATTGTACATATGAAATACTGTCAAAGCTAATATTAAACAGACTAAAAAGATACGGAGAAGAAATAATAGGAGAACAACAAGCAGGCTTTATGAAAGACAGATCAACTACTGACCAAATATTTATTATAAAAGAGCTGGCCTCAAAATACTGGGAATATAACAAAAATCTATATATATATTATTCATTGACCTTAGAAAGGCTTATGATAGCATTGTGAGATCAAAATTGTAGACATATCTTAAACAAAAAAAACACCCCAGAAAAGATAATTAGACTAACAAAAATGTGTGTTGAAGGCTCAAGAGGGAAAGTAAGAATAGAAAGAGAATTTACAGACACTTTTGACGTTAAAACAGGGGTAAAATGCGTTGTCACCACTCTTGTTCAACCTCGCTCTTGAAGAAACACTGAAAGTGACAACATCGGTACAAATAGGCACAAACATTGAAGTTATAATCAATATTTTAGCATTTGCTGATGATATGACATTAGTAGCTGATAATAAAAATGATCTAAAAACGCTAGCAGGTGTCCTGTTAAAAGAAGCCAACAAAGTAGGTCTTCAAGTGAATGAAGAAAAAACTAAATAGTATATGAAGATAGGGAGACAGGCAGAGCCAATCAACTCAACACTGGACGTAATGGAGTACAAATTTTTAGCCACTGAAGAGTTCAAGTATCTAGGAGTTACTTTGACTAGCCAAAATAAAATGGAAGAGGAAATACAAGTCAGAATTAATGCAGCAAATAGATGCTACTGGAGTCTCCTGAAACTATTCCAAAGTAAACTACTGTCAAGACCCACAAAAATAAGAATGTATATAGCTATTGTACAACCTGTTTTATTATATGGATCTGAGGTGTGGACTCTAACAATGTATAACAAAAAAAGATTAATTACATTTGAAAACTAAATTTTAAGAAGAATATATGGACCTACCTATGAATCAGGAGTGTGGAGAATTAAAAAGAAAAGAGAGCTTAGAGAACTGTACAAGAGACCTGATATTGTGGCGGTGGTTAGAAGCAGAAGAATAAGATGGCTTGGTCATGTGAGGAGAAGGGAAGAAGAAAAAATGATAAGAAGGGTATGGATGGAGAAACCAGCAGGAAGGCGACCTCTAGGACGACCAAGAATAAGATGGGATGACCAAGTGAAACAGGATGTGAGAAGTCTTGGTGGAGACATCGAAATGGCAGAGGATAGACGATTGTGGAGGCAACTTGTTGGCGAGGCCAAAAATCACCTTGGATTTGAGTGGCCACAGGAGTAAAAGAGTAAGTACTATAATTTTATACATTTACTATCTATTTTTAAGAATCTCTAATAATTGAAAAGGTGAAATTAAAAAATAAAATTCAACCTAGAAGACACAATGTAAATACCAAGTCTCTAAATACAATTCCATATATAGAAGGTGTTTCAGAAAAAATTAGGAAAATCAACTTAAAATGCAATATCCGTACTTCTTTTAGTTCAACTAATAACCTTCATAATCATTTAACAAAATTAAAACCTAATAACAAAATTCAAGAGTCTAAAAAAAATAATTTACAAAATTGATTGTAAATGTAATAAAACTTACATTGGCCAAACCTTTAGACCTATAAATACAAGAGTCAAAGAACACATATATAATTACAAAACACAACATAAAGAAAAATCTAAATTAGTAGAACACGCTCTAAATGAAAATCATGACATCAAATTTGACTCATCTAGTATTATATTTAAAGAATCATCATGGACCAAAAGGAATCAAATTTAAAGTGCCTGCATGTCTGTTATAAAAGAACAATGTACCAGTATATTACAACCATTTATATATTTTAGTAATATATACATTTAGTTAAAGAAGAAATCGAATATAAAATAATTAATTGTAAATGATATTTTCCAGTTAATATTTAGTTTAAAATTACTTTATACTAATCCATTTAAGTTTCAGATTCTTTAAGAATATCTATATTTTATAATATTTTAAATTATATTGTTTTAAACATATGTTTTTCTGATTACATTTAAACTGACGATGACTTAACCGGTGAAAGCGCTTTTTTAATAAAAACATTTCTGGTGTAATTTTAAAAATGTGTTCTTTTTTTAAAACCCAATTTATTCTATCAAGCAGATACAACAGAGTGAAATGTGTCTAAAAAATGTATAGACGGCCGGCCCAATACGTACAGATGAAATAACACTATTTCCTCACATGTAAGTCCACCTTAAAGAACCATGTTAAAATAAGGCTGTGTTTTACGCAAAACACTATTACCATGATTAGTTTGAATTTCGTTGGAAAATACAAATATGCATAAACAACTTACTTTTATACATGCATAAAAAATTTACTTTTATAAAATTCATTTGTCAAAATTACTAGTTATTTGTATAACAAACGTTCTTTCAAATTTTTACTTTTAAACAATTAGATAGTAAATTGTAAATAATAAACATCCACTACCAGTAAATTTGTTAGTAACTAATGCATGTAAATATAAAAAGTAAATGCAAAAATATAAAGTATTGTATATTTAAATAACTCGAAAAACAATAAACCAAATAAAAAAGACTATGTGGTAACACAAACTTTAGTTTGTTAGTGAAGTTGCTGTCTACTTAACAAGACAACACTGTTGCCAAAATACAACCGACACTGTTGCTAAAATACAACCGACACTGTTGCCAAAATACAACCGAAATGTTTCCAAAATATAACCGACACTCTTTAAAAATACAACCGACACTGATGCCAACATACAACTGACACTGTTGCCAAAATACAACCGACACTCTTGCCAAAATACAACCGACATGTTGCCAAAATATAACCGACACTCATTAAAAATACAACTGACACTGATGCCAACATAAAACCGACACTGTTGCCAAAATACAATCGACAGTGTTGTTGAAAGGCAATTACTTATAGAACTTTTGTTACCTTCAATCGTGTTTGAAGTCTTTGTTGATTATGAAACCAATAGTAACATATGTACGCATATAGTAAAATGTTGGTTTATAATAAATGTTAACATAAAAATACTATAGTTAACTGATTTTTAGTTTAAAATAAGAGGTCGATGTCCTACTTCACTATTCTCCATAGACTATTGATCTGTGTGGGGTACATTTCACATAAAAAAAGGGGGAAAACCAGTATAGTATAATGTAAATATTATTTATAAAACCCAACTTTTAAATTCGAATTCGAACCTGTGTTATCTCTACCTCAGGTCCAACGTCCTGCCACCTTAAACCACTTGGTAACAGGATCTCTCATATATAAGTAAGTTGTAAATGATGACAATAAGTATAATTCTCAATACGAAATGCATGCCCCATGTAAATATTCCACACACCACATGCAGAGCTGTACGTGAAGGTTGGGTGGATGGTAAATACAATTTTGTAAATATTGCATTCATTTACAATATGTAAGACATACATCTAAAAGTATACAACGTTCTCAACGTATATACTTTTAGATACTTTTAGACTGACCCACCCGCCCACCCATACACGTACAGTAGTACTCACCCACCCGGCCACCCATACACGTACAGTGGTACTTTGTAAAATACCTGTAAAAAGGGTTGCTTGTCTTATGTTGTTGTATTAAAGAGAAGAATCTGATGTTTATTTGAAGGATAGGAACACACCATGGGCTACATGTCCATTTATTTTATCCTCTTGTTGATATTGTATTATTCATTATGATTGTCATATAAAATATAAATGTTAATTCTTCGAACTGTTACTTGTTTTAGCATTTGATTACTATATTCATCAATTGTATAGCTAGTAAATATTCTAGATGACACCCATCCTTTATATAAAAATTAAACTAATAGGTTAATTTCACATAATTTGCATGTTACATTGAAATTAAATCTTAAAAACATTTTACCTAGCAGATAAATTGCCTAATTGTTGCATTATATTTTTAGATGACAACAGAATATATTCACAAAATTATGGATAAAGGTACAGAATTATGGATAGCACAGAAGGCGTGTGGAAATACTTAATGGATGTAAAGTAATAGTAAGTCTTTAAAAAGTAATAAAACTGTAAAAATGCATACGAGTATATAATTCATTATACAACTCATCTTATTGTATTTATTTTTTACTTTAACATTAAAACACAAAAATATTCTTACCAAAAAATAATTATTTATTTAATGTTTTTCAATAATGTAAAGTTATAACTTTTTACTAATTTTATATATCTATATTAAATAATGTAATTTAATATGATTCAAAGAATCTGATGATTTCATATGAACTAATATCAACCTAGCAAGAATCATATCTGTCTGTATAAACTTATATCATAACTACTATTACCAAGCTCTGAACTACAGTCTCCGCGTATTAAGTGGGTAATCCACCATTATGACTTAGCTGTAATTCATATGTCATTAGAAATTCTCCTTATGACAGGAAACTGATGGCTTCATGGTAGTTGAAACAGCTTCTGTAATAAATTTATCTTCTTGTCGAAACTTGGATCGTAACACGTATTGCTGTGCTGAACCCACCAGTCTTATCGTATTAATTTAGCAACCCTTAACGCCATCATGGATATAATTTGACCGGTGACTTAATTATTGCTTACTTATGATAAATATAATAATGTACGTATTCATTTTGTTGTTTAATTACTCATATTTAAGAAGTTTTATTATAAAAATAATCACCAGTAGTTTAACAGTAAATAATTATAATATATGGATACATAAAATAAGAAATCGACATTTAAACATTGCAATTACATTTAAATAAGGGATCAGCTATTAGCTACCTGTTTCTTTTTCAAGGAAGCACGTTTATCGTAACAAACTATGTAAAATTAAATATAACGTATTTATATGACGGAATTTGTCATAGATGTTAAAATTGTGAATATAAACTATTTTATGTATCATATACAATACATACTATTTTATGTGCCATACACAATAATACTATTTTATGCGCCATATCCAATATATATACTATTTTATGCGCCATATACAATATATACTCTTTTATGCAACATATATAATATATACTATTTTATGCACCATATATAATATACACTGTTTTATGTGCCATATACAATATATACTATTTTACCTGCCATATACAATATAAACTATTTTACGTGCCATATATAATATATAGTATTTTCAATTTAATTAGCTTAATTTTATTCGTAGTAATGTAATATAAATTATCCAACCATTATTGAGAAAAAATCACTCTCATAGCTTTAAATCCTTTGTGATTTGTGAAATTTATCATAAATATTTTATGAAACGTAAAAGTGCATGTAAAATAAAAAAATACAAAGACTGCATGTACAGAATGCTAAATTTATGGATTACAGTAGAATACGACAACATTTTATGCTAGTGCACTCTTATATAAATATTGCGTTTCTTAGCTAATATTTAAATTTATATTTGGTTATAATTTACAACCATTGAAATATTTCAGACAACACACATTTGAAATATCAAACTCTGTTCCTAATAGGATTTCTACTATAATATTTATACTATATGTGTCTTATGATTTTGAAATAGGAAATTTTTACTATCCTTAAAATTTACTCCACATATGCTTTTTTATTTTTACTAATAGTTTATTATGTTAACATATGCTTTGGAACGAAATAATGCTTTATTTATGAGCATCCGAATTTGACTATACAATTTTAATTTTAATATAAACTTTTAAGAATTGAATTTCTTCAATCACTATTTACAAAGTAACTTTTGCTTGCACCATTTTAAATATTGAAATTTAATTCCTATAAGGATGACATTTCCTAATGCGAAGAAAATGTGTCGATAACAGGTTCAGTTAAAATGAAAAAGTTTATTCACCAGAGTAAATCTTAATAAAACAAGGTAAATAATGTTTGGATTAACCCAAGGTCAGTACGTTTGTGAGGAATATACATGTCTCTGCTCCGGAGCTCTTCAAGTACAAGATGGTGTCAAGTGGGGAAGTGCAAAAGCATGTTCAGTGCTTTAAAAGTTCTAACAGTAAAGTGTGGCCATTTTAGTGAAATTATTCGTGAATCGATATTAAGTAAAATCCTACTAAAATAAACAGTTTCTATAAATATATAACATAAACGTCATCTGTGACCATTTTAGTTTCAAACATTTAAGTCTAACAGATGCTATTGCTATTGTGGAAAATGTAAACGATATTTGAAAATATATAAATACAAATTTAAAAACTTAATCAGAAATATTCTTGTAAATCGCAAATAATACTTATAGGTGACGAGTGATACTTGGGTTTTCTTTTCCAATTTTTACTTTAATAACGAAAGTAATTTTGTTGAAATCTCTGGTGTTCTGATATATTATAGGCCCTACGGGTGCTATATGTGTAATACTTTCCTCGTTAATGGTATTTACTTCTATCTAAGGTACCAATTAAAAGAGAATACAAGCGGGTATAATTTTATATGTACTTTTATAACCAACATTTGTTAATTATATCCTTTAACGTTATGCCCTTTGATGGTATATACACATTCTGTTTATCTTATGTTTCTGTTAGAAAGAAACATTGCATATGAGAGAAAGTAATATTACAAAGATGTTACATAATGGATATCAATGTTTGACAATTTATCAAGCAGGATGTGACAATTCATTAAAACCCTTATATTATTAGTAATTTTTTATAAATGTTTACTATAGTCAAATATTGACTAAAGCATTCTAGGACGTTGTTCTTTTATTTATGAAAAGAACATAAAACTATAATCAGATATTAAATGTATTTACTACACAGAAGACTCTTTTAGATCTGAGATAATAACTCAACAAAGTCAGTTCTAACCTTATTTGCCACCACCTGACTCCTGAAAAACTTCATTTCAATCTAGGCAATCGTTGTTGGCTATACTACTCTAGTTTTCAATAATATTATCGGTGTAATATTACTAGTTTAAAACATGTATTAGTTTGAACATTGTTCGTAATAAACTTGTTAAATGAAGGATAGGGCAATTTTGCTCTAATTTCACCTTTATTCTAAGCTTTTCTTTTCTAATCTAATCCATTCTGTTCTAACCTAAATAAACCAGTCATAAAGTATTGAATGTGTCGAAATTGTTTTTAACTAAAAAATATATCACTATTATAGTAGTTTTAGTTATTTGGGATGAGTTCAATTTTGAAAATTTGTGAAATGTTAATCAAATAAAATTATCAAACTTAATGTTAGTTATTCTAAAAGTAAATTAGTTTATAGTGTATTTTATGAAGTACTACTTTAATAGGGTTTGAGTTTATATACTATGTATTTTTAAAGTATATCGTAAAGTATAACATTTTTGGTTTTTGATATAAATGATGATGTATTAAATATAATGCACTTTATTTTATCAACAACAATATTTCATATTTAATTCAAATTTTTATTCACTTTAACTAGTTTTAACAATAAATATAAATAACATTAGAGAAGCTGTCTACACATTTGGTAATAGTAAAAACTAATAGTTTGTTTAATTAATCATATTATATGATTGTATAATTTTGACTTAGAAATCGCCATAAAGAAATTGCGTGCTGTTAATCCCAAATGACCTGGATTCTCTTTCGTTATATCAGCCTTCCCTTTACTGAACAAGCCACGTGTCTCAGTTCCTCACTTCAAAGATGAGAGAAAGAGGCCAACGCAAAACGTGTCAGATGCCACGTGTATATGAGAATAAATCCAGCACTATTCCGGACGCAAACCCTATTTACATATAATAAAAAAATAAATAAAAAATAAATATTGGTTATTTTTATAGTGAAACCATTTAAATTATCCAGTAAATAAAAAACTATTTTAAAGAAACAAGTTATTTATAAATCCAATATGATAATCGTTTTGTAGCAATCATAATATCTAAAAAGTATAAATCTATACATTTAAATTACTTACTTTAAAGTGTTATTAAATATTATATATATTTCTAGAAACAATAAATAGTAACTACTGTTTCAAAGCTATTTATTTGCTTTGGTTTGTACAGATTTTTTTTGAGGTTTTAATCACTTTCTGTGTTAAAAGCACTAAAAATCTAGTACAAATTAACAATCAAGAGGACATAAGAACCGTTATTTCTTCTAAAATGGTATTAATGCTTAATTAATTTAGAACCTTATACATTTTTCACGTGGAAAGTTTAACAGTGTAATTATTCATTAATCCAAATATTATATTCTATTTCTATATTGTTTTTACTTTCTCTCCAAGGCGTTAGCATAGATAAAGTATTGTGATCGTCTAAAAAATATTTTTATTTTAGAAGTTGGTATAAAAATCCATTTTATGGGTCTCCTGTACTCAAAAATATGGTTAAAACTTGAATTTCTTTTATTTTTATGGGCAAAAAACATACAAAAATATAATTATCTAAAAACGGCTCTAATGCTTTAATATGTATAATATAAATTTTCAGAAAAGATTTGAATTATCTTTTAAAATACTGTATTTTAAAGTTGCACGTCTCTAACTTGACTAGGTTTTGAATAATGGCAAAAAACATATTTGGAAATAAAACTGGTGAAGTTTTGGTTTGTTAGTGTTCAATATGTTTGTGCCAATTCTTTGGAACCATTTACTAAATTTATTACGTATTACGAATTACCAACTAAAAAATATTCTTGAGATATTGTGCAAATCCAAACAAGCAATGTGTTGGAAACTTTATATTTGTATTGGCGCTAGTATTTTTTGTTATATTTTTTTTACTGTTGGCTTAAAATACATCTTGATTGAATTTAGTTAATATGAAAAATAGCAACTATAATTTACATTTCATACTTTTACCAAACTAACGTGATATTATTTATTATATTTAAAAAAAACTAACATGACATTCTTACTAAATAAATCCTAAAAATATCTCAGATAAATACTTCTTTAATATAGGAATATGCAAATAATACACATAGGTAATTTGTTTGTATACATGTTTGTTGTGTACTGTTTATGTTAGTGGCAAGGCTCCTAATGCTATTAGACGTTTACATACCTAAAGATAATAATTTGGCAGAACTTGTTCTAATTTTATTACTCTTATTCAGTATTTTATTTGTTTATAAACTTATGTATAAAGATATCACTACTAAAAACTAAACCTTCCAGTAACGCCGTGGTGTCAGTTGAATGTTACTAGGAGTCTCAGATATATTAATGAGGATGCCACATCACAGCATGGATGTTTGGTGATGTAAATATTTCAAATAACACCTTGACGCGGTCGTTATTAGTAATGACGCTGGCCGCTTAAGCCTACGAGTTCAGATTTAATGACATCATTTTAAATGTAAGTAAGTAAAGAGGTCCTTTAAATTTTCACAACGTATTTATTCCATGTTCTTAGTATAATAAGGTTATTACTTATGAAATATAAGTATGATTGAAGAATCTGAAATTTCCTGATGACAAAATTTTGAAACCTAAGCTTACAAGTATTGGTCAAGGGACCATGTCCAACCCACCCCACTCTTCAGAAACAACTCGTAGAGGAATGGGTGAATGTCTTAGTGTACCCCCCCCCCATGATAAAACATTTGTTATGAAGGACGCAACTTCCTAGGAAGAATTGGGACATTTCCTTACAATAGTAACTCTCTCTCTAATAGTAGTTAATAGTAATTATCTCTCTCTCTCTCTCTCTGTCTATCTCTCTCTCTCTCTCTCTCTCTCTCTCTCTCTCTCTCTCTCTCTCTCTCTCTCTCTCTCTCTCTCTCTCTCTCTCTCTCTCTCTCTCTCTCTCTCTCTCTCTCTCTCTCTCTCTCTCTCTCTCTCTCTCTCTCTCTCTCTCTCTCTCTCTCTCTCTCTCTCTCTCTCTCTCTCTCTCTCTCTCTCCCTCTCTCTCCCTCTCTCTCTCTCTCTCTCTCTCTCTCTCTCTCTCTCTCTCTCTCTCTCTCTCTCTCTCGCTCTCCCTCTCCCCCTCTCTCTCTCCCTCCCTCCCTCTCTCCCCCTCTCCCTCTCACTAACTCTCTCCCTCTCTCTCTCTCTCTCTCTCTACCCACATGACCGACAACAGATTATTACTGTTCAGGCGAAACACATATTTCATCTCGTTTAAATGTATTACTTTCCTTTTCTACAAAAGGGTAATGACCCACCTGCCCACCCATACACGTAGTGGTATTGACCCACCCCGCCCATACACATCCAGTGGTATTGACCCACCCACCCATACACGTACCCATACAACGTATTGTTAAATTGGTTAGGTCATGTTAAATTGGTAATTTTGATTATTTGTAAATTTATACTTTGATATTGTAAATAGTATGATGATTTTGACTTATCTGTTGTTCCAGCGCATATTCTTAATTTAGGGTCAATGAAATACAAATGTATACCGAATCAATTTAAAATACGATAGTCAGACTTATTCCTTGAAAGCACGAGTGTAGTTCTATTCAAACTAATATTATGACTGTTAGTGTACACCTGAATAAACCAACAATATGCTAACCAATATGGAATACTTACTTCAAAATATACATTTATACTTCAGGACATGCTTATTTAAGTCTAATGATCCACTTTTGTATGCTCTTTGTAAGTGATAACATACAAATATGTGGATTGCTAACTATGGTAATAAAGCTACCATTCACATATATCATCAACCGATGTGTGGAATACTTTTGTAGTTGATGAAATAAATTTTTTAAAGGTCACATATCTTATCAATTTTGTTTAAAATAATCTATCTCTGTGATATCTGCTACTGTTGTAATACTATGGTCAGAGCCATAATATGTAGTTGACATTATTATATTTGATTTATGTAGACATTATTACATTTATAATATGTAGTTGCTAAGAATATAATTATTTATCCAACACCATACTCATATTACAATAATACCAAACAATAACATTATACAGTAAACTATTAATTTAAAATATAAACTTACGGAACAAGTTCTAATTTTTGCAAAACAAATTGCGAACAAAAGATTGTTGTTATTTACTGAATTGTTAGAAAAAAGCCATAATAATTTAAAACTGGTTACCAAAATCTAATTTCTAGTATACTCGTAAGTAAAGCTCCTTAATATTTTAAGTTGTATATAGTATTTAAAATATGGCATGTAAATAACAAAATAAATTCTATATTTAACAGCATATTACAATTTATGATAGTATATGTTAGTGAGCTGATAATATTCGTAAAGTTACATCTAATATTTAGCTAATTTACTTAAAATAAAAGGTTTTATAAATAATGAAAGCCAACCAATGAGAAAACAAAAAGCAATAATGTATGTTGTTCGACTAATCTACGATGGAACATGTGCAGACTGCCTGTGTTAGAACCTCATAAGCCATGGAGAAACTATAAATTAGGAATAGCCTTCTAGCAATCAAGCCAATTTATAGGAAATATAGGCTTTTCCCCACTCAGTATCCACTTGAAAATAACGGAAACAATTATTCCAGTCACGCAAGAAACGATTTAAGAATATGCATTCTCAACTCAATCATATAATATGGCTGCTCAATAATAATGGGGCAGTCTTTCTGGAATAAAACGCTTACAATCGATGTATAGCATTCATTTCACATAGTTATATAAATACCACTTGTTATATAAATCACTGGCAGTGTTGCTAACAATTCAAATTGTTGAACGACTAATCAGTGGCACTAACTTAGTAACTTAGTGTGGTCTATTTCGTAGTATTTGTTTATAAGTATATTATTATTAAATTAAGACCTATCACACACGTATGTATCTAAAAAAAAAAAAAAAAAAACTAGTAAGATTGTAAAAACTGATACGATTTATTATGTTTCTCATTACTGTTTTTGTAATCTGATGAAATTTACTTAGTTAAGGCATTTATTATACAACAGAATAAAAATAAATTACCATTTCGCTGTGTTTGACTTGCCTATCTTGTTTTATAAATATCCAAACGATATTTTAATTTTGAAATGTTACTTGAACTGTGTGTGTTCAAAATTTCACTGTAAAACTATACTTTTCTCGTTATTTATATTACTTGAGTTAACAAATATTCACAAGACAAATATTATTCAATTTTCCATCGGTAAACCACAAAATTATCAAAGTTTTGTGATTTGTCTATACCTCTTAAAATATGTGTACTTTCACATTACCATTTATAATAATGTGCTGGATACAATGCACCACTGGATGCACTTTATATATGTTATTTGTGAGTCGAAACAAATGTTTACGTAACTGAAAAAACTTTCTCTTCAGTATTTCATACACTTTCTTTATTGATACTAGGTAGTTTTGTGAGCCAGTAAATTGATCAGGTCTGGTGCTTTGTAAATAATATATTCAACTTTTAGCATTTGATTACTCATTGTTTTAAAATCTAATTGAAAGTATTCAAAGTATCCTAGAAAAATATTAAACATTATTCCTCCATAATGTCTTGTGGTTCTAACAAATGCCCCAAGAAGTTAAGAAACAATTTTTCAACTGAAAATATTTAAACTGTATCTCCCACTCTCCCTACCAAGCCCGTTACTCCTAACATGTCATTAAACGTTACGTACCTATTTTTGTGACTATTACGAAAATAATATCACTGTTCTTGATGAAAACAACACACTTTCGACTCAAATTTGGCATTTTTAACCTATTTGTAATTTTAAATCCCCCTCCTTCAAAACTAAATGTATGTTTATGTAATTTAAAAAAAGGATATATATTCAAATTCGGTTGAAATTAAACATAAATTTGTAACTTAAAATTTTATGTCATTGAGTGTTACAATTCATTGTTCATATCGCATATGAAAAGAATGTCAAAAGAAAAACAAATAATAAATAACAAGGCCAAATTTTCTTGTTGCCCTATCACAGAAGTAAACTTCAGCTTTAGAAAAGTAGTTCACTGTCTCAGTATCTGTTTATAATAGCATTAATGGAATATAAAGTTAATTTATCATTGAGATGTTAAATATTAGCTTTAATCGTCGTTTTATATCAGTAGTCTCTTAAATACACAACTAAAGCTTATTTGCAATTGTCATTATTATTTTTAATTCAATACTGTTTCTACGGAGCATAAATTGAAAGTTAAATAAGTTAAATTCTATAGAATCATAACTAGTTAAATAAAGAAATAATATTTTTTCAATAATTATGTTTATATTTACAGTATATTTAAAGGAGCATTCCAAACAAGAGGCAATTTATAAATAGTTTAATTTTTTAACGTATTACAGTATTCAAATCTGATGCTTTTGGTAATTGATAATTTTGTAATTTAGGTATTATTCTGTAATTACAACTTCCTTAAACAAACAACAACCATTATTATTATTTTGGAACAACAGTCCCTGTTACATTTACGTCTGTTAAATGAGGCTGTTACAACTAATCCACAAGACCTACCAAGTCCCACTCAAACCAACCCCTCGACAGCCATTCACGGTCTACAAGAGGGTACCACCTCGTTCACTAATCCTCAACTCTCCTTACCACCTAATGGTGGACCGCAGAATCCTCCACTGTCAACAGACCATCCCTTCAATCCTATTACCTAATTGTAGTTTACCCTCTTCAATGCTATTATCGGCCATAACTGAGGCTTCAGAGAACCCTTAACCTTTGTGAAAGCCTGTATAAGCCCCTTGTTACCCTACTTAAGTGGTCACAGTATTGCCTCTCCACTGAAGTTGAATGACTCTTTCGTTCTTTTGTAGAGTTTTATTGTTATAATTTCAATAATTATGAATTTTACTTATATATAATCTTACTGAAACTAAATGTTCCCCTGTCATAAAAATTCTTGACACCAGTTTCTTTTGTGTTAAGATACTGTTAACTCAATCTACGTCTTAAGAGAGTATATAAAGATGGAATGATAGTAGTCTGTTAAGGTGGTATTAACTCATTAAGGCTGTAACTATATTGAAGTCAGCCAGTCTAGCAAGATAATATTACTAAATTTGTTATAGGTAAGTTTGACGAAAGGTAATTGCAAACCATAACATTAAAAAACAATAGCTGAATAACTATTAACTTATTGGAAAGCTTTGAAGTTACATATCCATAGTTTACTACTGTGCTTCCAAAAATATATATCTGTAAACATATACCCAACCAAACTGACTTGAAAGTATTGGCAGAATCGTTATTGTTTATTATTAAATGTTTAACGTAGACTTAGATTTAATTTTGTATCTATTTCATATAGTCTGAAAATCTTTTATCTATCTAATAGTGCTCTAATAGATATAAACAATAAATGGAAATAATAACATAATTACTTAAATTAAAAATATTTCGTTTCATATTATTCTATACAAAAGTGGTATATTTATTACAACTTTCATATGTACTTAGCAATAGGTAAGCAAGTAATAAATTACTGAATAACTATAAACATAAACTCCGTTGGCATTCCAATATATACGTCATGACTCACGTATGATATGTTAGAGTTCCCACACATACTTAAGCATTGTGACGTCTTTAAGGCAATCGATGAGGTTTAAAAATATAATTAGATACAATTTTAGGAAATGTCCACAGATCGTGACGTAAAAGTAAAATATCAATTTTATATGGTGCTAGGAACCAGCGTGTTCACATGTAATTTGGTGTCAGTTGAAGTACAGTAAGTTACAATGTTCAGTAGAACAGAATATGGTTTAGGAACATTTAGGACATTGTATTAACTTTGCTGGAATAAATTATAATTTCTTTAAAAAAAAAAATAATTGAAAACAAACTGTAATATGAATAGCTTTAACCTACGCACTTTCATTACAAATTAATGATAATTGTAAAAAAAATTAAATTTAAAGTCATCAAATACTTGATTTTCCTGTCTTAGATTTTAAATAGCGACAATTTGAATCTTTGATCCATTGTGAACGGAATCTGATTGTATGACAATGCTACGTATGAGTGTAACAAAAGTCATGCAAGTTTAAATTACCAGTTGAAGACAATATCTCACTTCTACTTTGAGGTTTCCCATACAAACTATTCTTTTCACATTACAAAATGGAAGAGGAATCCTTTTTTTCTGATTTATTTTTTATAGTTGTTGATACTTTTCACATTTAATCTAAACTGCATTTAACTAGATTGCAATTAAGTTAATTTTTATTAAAATAAGTTTAATACATTGTACACCTCTTACATTGTACAACATATGTTCCCACGGTCACCTACGTTTCTTTACGTAAACATAAACAAATAATAACAATAAAACCTTTAATAAATACAATTCTAAAAAAAGTTTGGCTGTATTTACAAGTTGTAAACATTTAACATGCAATGTATTCACATGTCAGAGCAAGTAAACTATTATATTCCTTGATCTAATAAATGTTACATTAAATGTAATAGAGGATCAACTCTAATTAATCTAGTATTTGACAAAACATAATCTAGATGAATATAACTACTATACTTAAAATATACTTTATTATTATAAAGATTGTTAAGCTAGAAAACGTATAAACTAATGAACATTAACAGTAACAAAATTACTCCTTAGATTTGTGAAATATGCAGTTGGGCAACATTTACGTTTACATGAAATAACAGTTTAAAAGTAACAGCGTTCTATTTTCGTCCTGGTTAAACACTTATATTCAAAGATTACAAACAAAGTTAATAGGAGAGATGCCAACTATTACGCATTGATAATTTAAACAACTTGTAAGTACTGATCCTACAGTAATATATAATTAATCTTAAGTAAGTATCGATTTAGAGGAATATATAAAATGTTGGCCGGCTATTAATAATAAAGTCGTTTTAACATTATTTATATTCAATACAAACGAACTTCTATACAAATAATAATATATATAAATATATATATATATACCACGTAATATAAAAGTTTTACGAAACATTAAATATGTAATCCATATCATATAATAACAAATATTATTAGCTCTTACATTAATTATAATATATATCCACATGTGTGCAGTTTCTGACTGATCACTCTAACAAAGCCACTTAAATAAATAGGCTCACAATATTGTTAGCGTAGTGTTACCGACAAATGCTTTGTAAATATTCTCATATCATAGTTCATAGTCAAAATGGTATCAATTGGATGTACTATAAGAATACTTTACTAAATGAAAGTCGTAAAAACGTGTTTATGTTTGATAATTAATCCGTGTTCAATATCTGATAGATGAATTATACACCTGAACACAAATTCTTATTTTCTAAAAATTCCCTCATTAGAAAAACTTCTCTGTAATGTAGCACGTATTCCTCACATTTTGGCACAGATTCCTTACATTGTGGCACGTATTACTCACATTGTGGCACATATTCCTCACATTGTGGCACGTATTCCTCACATTGCGGCACGTATTTCTCACATTGTGACACATATTCCTCACATTGTGGCACGTATTCCTCATATTGCGGCACGTATTTCTCACATTGTGACACATATTCCTCACATTGTGGCACGTATTCCTCACATTGCGGCACGTATTTCTCACATTGTGACACATATTCCTCACATTGTGGCACATATTCCTCACATTGTGGCACGTATTCCTCACATTGCGGCACGTATTTCTCACATTGTGACACATATTCCTCACATTGTGGCACGTATTCCTCATATTGCGGCACGTATTTCTCACATTGTGACACATATTCCTCACATTGTGGCACGTATTCCTCATATTGCGGCACGTATTTCTCACATTGTGACACATATTCCTCATATTGTGGCCATATTACTCACATTGGGGCACGTATTCCTCACCTTGTAGGGCATATTCCTCACATTGTGACAAATACTCCTCATATTGTAGCACATATTCGTTAAATTCTGGAAAATATTCCTCAAGTGAGATTATCTATCACACTGTTTCTTGATATTTTCTAGAAATGAGTAATTCACTGAATTTAACATAAATATTTATTTGAGAAACTAATATTAGATTTTTTAATACTATTCATATACTTTTTTGACAATGGGATCCATTTTGTCAAAGCAATGTATAAGGGATGAATCTATTATTTAATAAAAGCCTTTTAAACATTTCCTCACCGTCTGTAAATAACGTTTGATACCTGCACAAAACAAGCTTAGTTGTTTATTGCCATTGATTTTCAACGTAATACTTTGTTAAATAAGTTGAAAAGCCAGCCAAGTTGTTAAATAAGACTCTAACATTTATTACTTCCTCCTACATTTTCCACGTAAAAAGAATTATTACAGTAAAATTTAATTTACTTATAACTTAATAGTTCTTTTCAAATATAGAATTCTAAATATGCTGATGAAAATTTATACACAACAATAATTTGTTTTATGTCCTGAAACTGGCTCACTGTTAGTTTTGTCACACTACATTTTACATTTGAGATAAGTTTATCATGTTATAAGACAGTAAGAGTTAGTTATGGATATTTAAACAATATAATTATACACTTTAATAATACTTATGTGTTAACTCTTACTTTACATCGCTATTAAAACACACACATAAAAAATATTACGTTGCTTATAAACTATTTTTACTGTCCGAATTTAAAAGCTTTCTTCATGTTCAATGATTTAGGCCAATGATTAACCTTACTAGCACCCAAACTTGTCATACCCGCACTCTCAAGGTTCAATTATATGTGCCAACGAAGTATCTTACATATTTACTAACTTGTCATACCCGCAATCTCAAGGTTCAATTATATGTGCCAACGAAGTATCTTACATATTTACTAACTTGTCATACCCGCAATCTCAAGGTTCAATTATATGTGCCAACGAAGTATCTTACATATTTACTAACTTGTCATACCCGCAATCTCAAGGTTCAATTATATGTGCCAACGAAGTATCTTACATATTTACTAACTTGTCATACCCGCAATCTCAAGGTTCAATTATATGTGCCAACGAAGTATCTTACATATTTACTAACTTGTCATACCCGCACTCTCAAGGTTCAATTATATGTGCCAACGAAGTATCTTACATATTTACTAACTTGTCATACCCGCACTCTCAAGGTTCAATTATATGTGCCAACGAAGTATCTTACATATTTACTAACTTGTCACACCCGCACTCTCAAGGTTCAGTTATATGTGCCAACGAAGTATCTTACATATTTACTAACTTGTCATACCCGCACTCTCAAGGTTCAATTATATGTGCCAACGAAGTATCTTACATATTTACTAACCAGTCATGCACGATGTCTCAAGGTTCAATTATATGTGCCAACGAAGTATCTTACATATTTACTAACCAGTCATGCACGATGTCTCAAAGTTCAATTATATGTGCCAACGAAGTATCTTACATATTTACTAACCAGTCATGCACGATGTCTCAAGGTTCAATTATATGTGCCAACGAAGTATCTTACATATTTACTAACCAGTCATGCACGATGTCTCAAGGTTAGCAGATTTAGATTCACATGTACCTTACTGGCCCTCTAACTGGTCATGACTCCTATCTCAATGTTTAACAACATATACTCATAGGTACTTGACTGACACTATAGCCTGTCATGCACGGTTTATCAAGTTTGAATTATAAAGCCCCATTCGGTACTTTCTAATCAAGCATGCTTGCTATCTCAAGGTGCATAGACTTGGCCCTTCAGTACCTTAATGACTCTTGTGTCAAGGTTCAAAGACAGATTAATAGTTACTTGAGTAATACTCTGACCTGTCATTGACGCTGCCTCACAGGTCAATATAGTTGAATCCTAGACCCATAGCATATCTTACTGAAACTTTCATGAACGCTGTCTCAAGGTTCAAAAACTTATATTCATAGTTACTTGAGTAATACTCTAACCTGTCATTGACGCTGCCTCACATGTCAATATAGTTGAATCCTAGACCCATAGGATATCTTACTGAAACTTTCATGAACGCTGTCTCAAGGTTCAAAAACTTAGATTCATAGTTACTTGAGTAATACTCTAACCTGTCATTGACACTGCCTTACAGGTCAATGTAGTTGAATCCTAGATCCATAGGATATCTTACTGAAACTTTCATGAACGCTGTCTCAAGGTTCAATGACCTAGATATATGGTACCTTACTGACACTTAACACTTTCATGCACACCGTTTCAATTTCAATTACATTCCCCATGAAGTAATCCACTGACACTTGGACCTGCCATACAATGTCTTAAGATTCATTTGTATAGGCAATTACTTTACTGACCTTTTACTTACTACGTCTCAGGGTTGAATGACCTAGACATATAGTACCTTACTGACACTTGAAACTGTCTTGCGTGTTGTCTCAAGGTTCAATGACCTAGACATATAGTACCTTACTGACACTTGAAACTGTCTTGCGTGTTGTCTCAAGGTTCAATGACCTAGACATATAGTACCTTACTGACATTTGAAACTGTCTTGCGTGTTGTCTCAAGGTTCAATGACCTAGACATAGTACCTTACTGACACTTGAAACTGGCTTGCATGTTGTCTCAAGGTTCAATGACCTAGACATAGTACCTTACTGACACTTGAAACTGTCTTGCGTGTTGTCTTAAGGTTCAATGATCTAGAGATATAGTACCTTACTGACACTTGAAACTGTCTTGCGTGTTGTCTCAAGGTTCAATGACCTAGACATATAGTACCTTACTGACACTTGAAACTGTCTTGCGTGTTGTCTCAAGGTTCAATGACCTAGACATATAGTACCTTATTGAACTTGAAACTGGCTTCCATGTTGTCTTAAGGTTCAATTATACAGCCCCATGAGGTAACTTATTCAACTTGAATCTGTCATACTTGATTTTTAGGGTTCAATGATCTTTACCCATGAGATATATTATTTACACTGAAATCTATCGTGCATGTTATCATCTGGTTCAGTGATCTAGGCCCAACTGACTGACAGGAACCTGTCGTTCACGGTGCCTCAAGGTTCAATGATATATACCAACGACGTATAATTTATAGTGAAAATCTAGACTTGAGTATTGTAGTGTTCTTAAAGATCTACGATACTATAATTGACCCTTGACTCAACTGTCATGCACGTTGTCTAGGCAAATGAATTACTTTACTGCCCTTTTACTTACGACGTCTCAGGGTTGAATGACGTAGACCCATAAGTAAATTTTTTTTATGTATTTAGATTAATAGTTCTAATTATGCGTTTTATAGTTTTATAATTTCTAAAAATAGTCAATATACTGTAATGCTACTATCTCCTTGTCTACGTATACTGAGCATTATGTTCTTGTTATAGTCCAACATGACTCAAAATAAATAAGGCAATTCTACTTCTAGGCACTAACACACACGTTTGTTAACACGCTATAAATGACCAAATTACACACCATAAGATTTGTACGAACTTAAATTACTAGATAGACACTGTTTTGACACTTGAAAGTAATCACTGTTATTCACAACTATTAAGGGCACTTATCACACAAGAGTCTATATTCACACTATGTCTGAAACTGCTTTTTATACTGTAACTGTTAACGGATACAAACACTATCACTTCCAATAGGGCTGACTGTGCCACTCCGTAGAATGTCACCGACTGACCTATCGTAACTGTCAGTTTGGCTGGAGATTATCTTTATATAACTCAGTGGTGTTGGTCCAGATGCTTCTGGAACTATCGAAGTGATTATGGGATGGGATCTAGCCCTTTCTGGGCACCAATTCTGGAAGGATCTGGATCCACCTGGAAATTGAACTGCCATTCTAGGCCTTTCTGGGAGAAACTGAATTAGCTTAAATATCTTGAAGTGTATGGTTGTCCGTGCAGGGTCGTGGTGCAATGACCTAGGTGACATTGACAGTGATTGCCGTGATACGTAACTGTATCAAGAATTACAGTTATAGTGCAATATAGTATATCCTTGAATAGACATAACAAAATCAACTTTTGCTGTACACTTAAATATTATATAGACATAATACGTTTAAATTCTTTGTGATTTTACTATTATTATTTGTTAATGCCTACCAAGGAAAGCCTTAAAGTATAACTGATAAACATTATAGTAAATACATATGACTGTACATAATACATAATTTTAAAAATATATGAGCACAAAGAAGTCAGTAAAAATATTATTGCTATTTTTATTTACTCATAAAAGCAGAATTTAAATTTGTCTTAGCAGCCATTTTATATGGCTTTGAAAATTTACAAATGAAAATTAATATCGATTCTATTTGTGGTATGTTAATGAGAAGGTAAATGACTGTCATTACAAGGGAAAGCGGTTCCAGCACCACTCAGATGCCGTCATTACGGGTAATTTGAGCCTACTTACCGACAGTAGTTAATGCAGCCTTGTTACTAGCTTGAGGGTGGCCTTAATGTAGGCACGTGGAACTGACTTAAAAAGAATAAATTATCAACATCCTATATTATTTATGTATTTAAACTACTTGCGTTCCATTGAGGAAATAATAAGGTTTAGTTTGGTTTTATTTTAATTTAATTTAAACTTGAAATTTTTAATCATTCAAAATACCAATCTTCTTTTCATTGATCATTTGAATGATACAAAATAGCATTATTATACAATTTTGGTATGTTATGATAGTTTATATTCAATTACAAAATTTTATTATTTTTTATCTATAGTTGATATATAGGCTAGGCATTTATTTATTACATTACTTGACTATTGTTTTTTTAATATTTGTTTTTATTCTATATGTTATTTTTTTCTTCGACTTTGCTGTCCTAACTTACTTTATATACCAATATTAAAACTTATGGGTTTTAAGTGGTTAATAAATGTCTATCTTCATAAAAAGAATCACCATTGTTATAATATTAAAATCATAAGAATATGCTTAACCTTAGTAGACTATATTATTATTAGCATATAAATATTGTTTCATGTCGTCCAGACACACAATTGGCTGTTTTGAAACAAGATAAGTGTACAATACCACAAAATCCAAAATTTGGTCAGATTGAGGTTAAATAATAGTTAAGTAAATTTGGTTCTAGGTTCATAGTAAATATTACCGATGAATGTAAATTGATTTCATAGTGGTTTATAACGTTTTAGGCATCGGCATTAATCTGATTTTTGTTTTATTACTGACCACTGCTTCTATCACTTTGACGTATTTTATGGATTAGCTTTGCTCATTGGAGACTAAGAGCAATCTATATGTCTTTGAATATACTTTTTAAATGTAAAAATTAACGAATATTGTCTAATGATATTCTTTTTTGAAAAGAGAGTGATCTTTAAGGAAAAGTATCCTTCATATTAAGTATTAAAGCCAATTACATACGAGTATCTCATATAATTTATGAACCATTAACGGTTTTTTTTAACTTTGTCAGATTTAAAACCTGAAATTTAAAATTGGTGATACAGTAGTATATTCTGGCCGAATGTACAGTTTCGTTGTTAAGTGGATAGAGTTCAGAGCAAATTGAAAACTTGATTACGAAATTAGTCTGTGTGCCTCTGTTTGTTTTACAATCAGAAGTTTTACCTTCTGCTTGGTAATACCATTAGTAATATATATGGGGAACAGTAAATGAAATAGCCAGAATAACTCTCAGGATAGTAAAACGTTTTATGCACTTCACTGACCATAGACATTCTTAGCAACATCAACGTGAAATAAGCTGCATGAATCCAAACACAAATAATAAATCTAGACATAATAGTTTGGTAATAAACACACTTTTATAGTACGTAGAATAAAATATTACTTCATGGATTCATATTTATTTACTCTTGGGGGTTTTATACGCAACGTTATATCAATATAAAGAGCGATCCGGTAGTTGAGTGGATTAGTGCGTCAGGACTTTTAGCCAGGATTAGAAATATCACTCGTTCGAATCTGTCCTGGACTGAGAGTATTTATCAGTAATGTTTACACTATAATGTACTGGTTCACCCCTTTTTATCTGCATAAGTTCCCCGCAGATATCAATAGGCTTTTAGGTATGAGAAAAGTAAGCCCGAGAACGAGATTGGCCTGTCCTTGAAAAAAAGAAATAATTTTTACTCAAGTAAAAGGTTATAAAAAAGGATTCGTGTTACTCGTTTAACCTTATAAATTGTTAACGTGAAGCATAATTTATTTTTGGTATGCTCATAATTTCCATCACTAAGACAAATGTCAACTAAAACTAGCCACTTATTAATATCTACAATATTATTTTAAATGATATTCTAAATTGTATTAGATATGTAAAAAATATTTTTGAAGTTATTGTAAAAAATATGTTGTTTCAAAATGGATTTATATTAATGGACTACGTTAGCAAAGCTATTCAAATATTTGTATACAGATAAATATCAATTTGTTGACTACATATATTTGTATTACATTTGATGGATAAAACACACTAACATTTTCACTATACCTAATTAAAAAAATAATTTTAGTCCTATGTATCGTTGTATTACCCGGCTTTCTTACTAAAGTTTATTGACATTATAATTAAACATTTCAGTTTACGTTTTCAAATTTTCATAATTGAATACTTTAAAGCATATTTTAAATTGTGAAATTGCTTACAATATCCGGCAGAATAGGAATTTAAGTACTTATATTGTAATTAGAGTTTTTTTTAATTGTTTTAAAAGTATAATTATTTATTTTACATGGGATATTGCAAATCTAAAATATTTAAGTGGTCATTATGAACAAACTTATTTAATGATATTTGATCAAGGATTAAGGGACATAAGTGACAAATATACTAGCCATAATTTATGACTGACAAAATATATATGATAGTGACTTTTATCTTGCCAGTAAAGCTCTAATTTCCTCTATCAAGTACGTTTTGAGATATAAATGTGACATTAAAACTAACTGTTAGAATATTAGTTTTACAGTACTGTAAGGGTATCGATACTCTCGTATCTTATTTCTGCCTTTCTTTAAATATTTTAGTGCTGTGTTCAGAATTTAGACAAAGTACAATTTTGATAAAATAACCATTATAACTATATATTTTAAGACGGGCCTTTTTGAAGTAATTAGTTGATTAAATGTACTTAAATATTTCTTAAAATCCCCAATAGCAAATATATATTAAAAAATAATATTAACTATAACATATATATTTGAAATATATTAAATATAACATAGAACATTCCACTAAAGTGTGATAGGCCCTCTATACGTGTTTTAATCAAATTCCAAGTTAAGTGAATGTTTGGTTTTTTTATTTATTTTTTTTTTTTTGTTTTGAGGGCCGGTGAATAATTTGTTTTCCTTCAAAATATGTCAAAAGAAGCCCTAAAAGAGGCAGTCAGAATAGTTATTAAGATTGTTTTTGTCCATATCCATTATGTATGGAAAATTCAAAGTGATCTTGCTTTATCATTTTTATCAAATAACATTTTTCTTTTAACCCTAAAATATGCATAAACCAGAACAATTAAATTGCCAAACTTTGAGTTCCCAGCTTATTGGCAAGATCCTCACAGTTTAGGCCAGTTAGTACGTAAGTGAGCAACCAGATTTCCTACTGACAGTAGAATTGCAGAGTTATATAAGCTTTATAAATTAAGCACCATATAACGTAAACTCAAAATTCACTAACGAAAAAAATGCAAAATACTGACTACAAGATATTATATATGCTCGAACGAAAGAAGCGGATAGGACTCCAGGGAAATCAGTCCTCTCACACAACTGTATCACATATCTTAGGAAATTAATTCTTCACCTTTTTGTTTTGTACTAACAGAAAATGTTCGCCTTTAAAAGAAACTTTTGAATTAGGGATATTGAGTTTAAGATTTTATGTAATTTAAAAGCCTTTATAGCATAAAAATGTTTTCCGTAAACACTTTTTGAACCGCAATTGAGTTTAGTAAATGCCCATTATAAACCTCTACCTTGATTCTTTTTACGAACCTAAATGACAATATCATATATTACAAATTCGTCCAGTATAAATCTTAACAGTTTTATCTAGAAAAACTATTATTGTTTATAACACTTAGAATTTAGGATGATATCAGGCGTTAAAATAATCCCATGAAAATCCGACTAGTACCGTCAGATAAAAGATTTTTAAAGCATCAGAAATATCGTTCGTGAATAAAACCACTCTAGAACATAACAATTAGGAGCCATTTTATATTTGGGTACTATAAGTGTACATGTTATACATATTTATCATGTCAGGGGTAACTGATCTTAAAATCAATAAGTAATACTCATGTTAAAATACATCACGGTAAACGGTGAAATAAATTGTGTTATTATTAAGTGTCACTTGTATATGTGCTGTCCAGTATACATTATCCAATAGTATATCAAGTTAATACACTTTCATATTTTTCTTTTATGGAGTTAACCAAGGCATCAGGGATGAAATAAGACTCTTAAGGGGAACCAGGTGGCTTCAGTGAACTAAAGCTCCGAAGAGAACCAAGGTGCCAGAGGGAAAGAATGTTTCTACAGGGAACCCAATCTTTCTATTAAGATAACGTTATTCCAGTCAAGTACAATTTTATCAAGACTGTTCATACAAAATATTGTGCACTACAATATGTATTAGACTTATCTTAAAATTCTGTACTCTTCAATATTCAAAAGTTAATTACTACATTGTATTACGTTTGTTTTTCTCTAAGCGTATTGAGTACATTGAACATGTACAACGTTCTGACCCGCGTATAACGGTCAGATTGCTACGTTGGAGTAGTACAAGATGGGTGTATTTTGAGAACATCACAGTACTCTCATCAAGGTTAGACCTCATACACTCGCAGATTGAGCAACGAGTGTCATTTTGGCTCTACTGTGTTGGAATGTTGGACATTTGCATAATTTTTATGCAGTAACCTGGCATGGTTCTACTTGGATTATAGCTCTACAGCTAAGCACACTGATCAGGACCAGATTGTACAGATAAAAATAGGTTTAAATGATCAATAATCTTTATTAAATTGGCCTCTTGTGAATGATAATCCACCATTTTGTGTCTTTTTATAAAATTATTATTTTGTAATTATTCATTTTTAATAATTTATTGTCTTTGTATGACTTGTTACTGGTCATTAATATGTGATACTTACTGCAGGGAAAGACGTATTTTCTTGGCTTGAGGGCTTCGTTTTGTCATTGATACGATTGATGTTAATTGATATAATTTATTAAGATCCAGTCGTCACTTTAAATGTTGCTGTAAAATGGTATATTACTGTATTTAAATAAATAAATCCACTATATTTCATATACATTCTTGAAACGAGATGATAGGTTATAAAAAGAACTAATTAAATCTAATAATTGTATCTTAATTCCAACTTTATTGAAGAATTGATTAAAAGTTGATCCATTGAATAATTCTTAAATAATGTCATTAGAGGCTAAGTGATATAAACTATTATAGGCTATACAAGCTACTGACCTGAGATATGTGTGGTAGAATAAATTTTAAAAAGTTCACATATCCTCATATTTTACGTTGTTGCAAAGCATTTGTACTTATTAATTTATTCTATCAGCAAAATACTTTATAGATTATAATATAAGATAGGAATTGTTTTTCTCAGAAGCAATTAAGTTTACAATTATTTATTTTCTTGTTGTAATTATTGTTACTATGCAGCACGAACAATACGTTTTATCACCTTGTAAGACAGTTTTCCACAACTGTATCCAGGAAACTAAGGATCTTGCTAAGAGTTCTACTGACAACAGTTTTGTGTAACTTAGTTTGCCTCACTCTAAAATGTACGTGGTACTCGGTGTGTTGTGGTGATGTCTAGGTTAGACATCGTGCTAATGGACTTTCTCCCTCCCTTACCAGGACGTACTCTCCCCATTGGTGTATACTCGCTATTAATATTTGTAGAATACTACAAACGGAAACAGATACGGGAATGGAAAGGGAAATATAGCATACAGGTGATAAACATAAAATAGAACAGCGATATTAAATACATATAAAAAAAAACACGGATAAAATCCAAGAGGCACGTGGTATTGTAGTTGATTCCAAATTCAGAAACTCAAAACCCACAACAACCAAACCGGAACACTGCTAAAGCTATAACTATCAGGTAGGAATGGCGAACCTTTACATAAGTAAACAGCCTCGTTTGTATGACAATACAGTAATTATAAGTTTAACAGGCATTATCTCGCTAACCAATATGCCTATTTTGGTTAAAACATAAACAAATGTTAAAACGTAACCAACATTTGTTGTACTCTAAAATTTGTAATTTAAAAATGTTTGTCCCTTGAAATAAATATATTTCTTTTACGATTGTTTTTAAATCTCATATCACCAGGGCAAAGTTAGGTTGTATCTTTCCTACACATCATAGTGCATATTGGGAGAGTGGCTAAAACTTAATTATTGATGATGTCACCTGTCACACTGTGACTGGCCTGTTTATTTTTTATAATTTTATTACATAAACCTTCATGGCCTCACTAATTCAGGATAATATTGGTATAAATATTTTGACATATATTTAACTCAAAAGAGTGTAAGTGGTTTACAAACATTTTAGAGTTTGTCATCTCGTGATCGTGTATTCTATTGTTACAAATAGACCCTACAATTTAGAATGTTTTCCAATAACAATTATTGGAGGTTTCTTAAGATTTTGAAAACTCCTTATACCTCTTTACTGTTAGACTATAGCCGTGTTGGTCTAGTTCATCAGTATTTCTTGGGTGTTGTATGTTTATAACTAAGGACTGTTATGGACCCTTAAGACTTATTAGTCAGTGGTATGATCAGTGTTGTGGGAGGTAATTGAAGCACCAATAATAATAATAATAATAATAATGATAATAATAATAATAATAATAATAATAATTTTTTTTCATTTATTTTTATTTTTCATTTATTTATTTCTTTCTTTGTACAACAGATATTCTACAAGTAGTCTTTTTTATTTATTCCTCTAGCCAATGGCTAATTGAGGAAAAATCTTATTTATAAATACATTTGCTATAATATTTACATCATAAAATACATATTTATCCATTTATTTCTTTCATTGTTACTTTTCAATTAGTACTTATCATTATTCATTTTTGTTTCCTTCTTCTTTATTAACAAACTTGCTAAGTTTCTTAACATTTATACAATCAAAAGATATTAATTAGATAAAAATTAAATCAGACATTCAATACAAAAATTATATTAATTCAAAACCAATATCTTATTAGATCCAAATACATATAAATATGAAAAGTAATGTAAGATAATATAGCTTAACACATTCAAATAAAACATAACACAATAGAACACAGTATATTATTTATAAATACCTTGACCACTCCAAATATTAGGAATATTAACGAGAGTAAATATATAACTACAATAACAGTAACAACAACAACAAAAACAATAAATCAACTATAAACAATAAATTAATCTTCAGTGGAATATTCATTTACAAACAGTTGCAAAAGTAATTTAGGGCACAACAAAGTTCAGGTTCTAATAGTGTAAATGTTTGGACTGTACCAAAGGTCTACTGTGGACGGAACTGACTGTACACTAAAGAGGGGTGAAATCTAAAAAAAACATAACTTGAACGAGTTGCCTTCCTGCACTGTTTTCATATGAAACAGATTATTTAGGGTTATGTTGACAAATAAATGATATGATTCTGATTTGTTAAATATGATTGTATTTTCCTATTATTTGTAAAAATGTGTGTCAGTGTATGTGTGATAATCAGTTCTTTGTGTTTGGTGTTTATTGTAATTAACCCATGTGAGTTGGATGTATAACCTAAAAGTCATTTTTGGTGTTGGTTGGTAAGTAAGTATATTGATGATTAGGACTAATATTTTATGTTATGTTTGTAAACTAATGAAATAGTTTTTAAAGTGTGTTTTTAACTGGCTGTAATTGTGTAAATGTTGTAAATCTAGAGGTAATGAGTTAATTAGTGATGGGATTCTAAATTCAAGAGCTAGCCTACCATAATTATTGTAATGCCTTTGCACTTGATATTGTCTATGCCTCAAATTATATTGTACATCACGCTGAATTCTATAATCCTCATTGAAATAATGTTTACTTAGGTCTATGAATCTAGCCAAACAATCAAATTTCATTATTCCTAAAAACTCCAATGGAATACTACAAAATAGTACTTTCAATATCCTTGTTATGACATTTTTTAATTGTATTTTGACATATTCAGGGGCTAAATAGTAAACAGTTATTCCATACTGAAACATACTTTGCACAAGAGAAAAATAAATAAGTCTCTTTGTGCTTACAGAAAAAAGTTGTCCAATCCTCCTACACTTAAACAGTACTGTTCTTAGACAATTTGTTAGATAGGCTATATGTGATTGAAATTTCATATCTGAGTCTAAAATTATTCCAAGATGTTTTATAGTGTTACAAAATGTAATAGATTTACATGAACAAACAGTATTTTGTGTAAAACACCTTGAATTATGGCATAACAGTTCAGCATATTTTTCTATTGGCAAACTAATATTTATTCTAGGATTTCTAAAAATTATACCCTTAGTTTTCTTAGAGTTTAACATAATTGAATTGTTAAAAAAATATTTTATTACCAAATCTAAATCTTTCTGTACTATGGACATACCTCTATTAATATTATTATGAACTAGATACATTATGTTATCATCTGCATATTGTAATATTTTACTATGTATTTTTAAATATGGCAAATCATTCACATATATGTTAAATAGGATCGGTGATATTATACTCCCCTGTATTAAGCCAAATTCCTGATTGTAACTATCACTAACAATATGTCCTACAGAGGTGCATATTTGTCTATTTTTGAAATAATCAGTAAAAAATGACATTAGTTTACCCTTTATTCCTATATTAGATATTTTACTGAGCAAAATTTTGTAATCTACTATATCAAATGCTTTTGTTAGGTCCGTTGCAACAGCTATTACAAATTTATTTTCATGTAATGCCTTATTAATATCATTAGTCAAGTATTCCAAAAGGTCTATTGTAGATTTGCCTTGTACAAAGCCAAATTGACTTTCACTGATTATTTCATTTTCACATAAATATCTAGTTAGTTGGTCATTAACATAATGCTCCAGAATCTTCATTATAATAGATATTGACCCAATAGGCCTATAGCTATTTAAATCATTCTTAGTATTTCCATTCTTAAAAATAGGCCTAACATATGTTATTTTCATTCCAGATGGAATAATACCAGTTTCAAATATTCTTTTTATTAGATGGATGAGAACATGTTTTAAATATAATATATTATTTTGTATATCTTGTGGCCTTATTTTATCTGGTCCAGCTGATGATCTTACATTTATTTTTCTTATAGCTAACATAAGTAGTTTCTCATTTATAGGCCAAAATAACATACTCATCTTACTCCCTATATTATATTTACCCTCTTTAAAACTGTTATCTAGATTAAACGACTCTCCAGTAAATTGTTTAATAATGTTCTTTGTCATATTAGAGAAATTATTATTAAATTCATTTGACAAAAAAGCTAAGTCATCATCATTTTCAACATTAAAGTTAGATTTGATATTTTCTAATACTGTAGGCCTAGGTTTTTTATTGATAGCCTGATTTATTATATTCCAGGATTTTTTATGATCTCTTGAAGTTTCTGATAACATTTTAAAATAGTATTCATTTTTCGCTTTTCTAATTTTACCTAATAAGTTGTTTCTAGTATATCTAAACAATTCTCTTAAATGCAAATTATATCTATCTCTTTTAACCTGATTCCACAAGAAGTTCTTATATTCTATCAATGCTTTGATATCATTAGTTATCCAAGGATTAATATTTATTTCCTTATTGCATTTTACATTTATCTTAGAAGTATCATAAATTCTATGAAATATATTAACAATTTGACAATAAATTTCCTCTGAGTCCATTATGTCCAATATTGGCCACCAATTCTCCTGTTGAATAGCAAGACTTACTTTTTTACAATCTAAAACTTTTTTAAAAATGTTTTCTTTAATAGTTTTGTTCTTGCCAAAGTTTATAATCAATCCTGTCCAGTAATGATCTGCTATCTTATTTTCTATCACATAGGCTTCATATTTACTACCAGGCAATCTTACATTAATGTGGTCTAAACACTTTGATACTAGTACATTATTATAAAATTCTACTCTAGTTGGGGTACTAATCATGTTTTGCATTTCATAAGTATAAAGAGTATCCAAGTAGTTCCCTGAACCATAAACATCAGTCAAGTAACATAAGTTAATATCCCCTAACATAATTACATTTTTCTCATTCATTATTATATCAGATGACAATAAATTTTCTAAGTCTGCATTAAAACTATTAACATTCATATTGGGGGGCCTATAACATGATGCTAATATTAATTGTTCATTATTATATTTAATTTTCATCAGAACTAATTCCATAGAGTTTGAATGTATTTCCCATTTTATTAGGTTACATTTTATCTCATTTCTAATAAGAACTAATAAGCCTCCTCCATTACCTGCTGGTCTACACTTATAGACATTTTTAAAACCATTTATACCATACAGTTTAGCTTCTTCATCTGTTACATTAACTTCTGATAGAACAATGATATCTAAGTAGTTTAAAATATTTTCTATATAGACTAAAAAAATATCCCAATACTTTTTGATACTTCTAATATTAGTACAAATAATGTGCAAGTTTCCATTTAGTCCATTTAACTCTATAAAATCTTTTATCTGTTGCCAATCAGAGAAGGATGTAAATTTACCATCTATATTTAGGTTTTCCTCATTCAAATCTATGTTCATAAATTATAAAATAAGTTAAATAAATATACAAACAATAAACTATAATATATATACTTTAACAAGGCCTATATAACGAAAATAAATATTTATAAATTAAATAACAAAAATATAAATAAGAACAAATTAAGTAACAACTATTCAACAATGAATTAGAATACAATTAAATAATCAACGAAAATAACTAACAATAATAAAATAGTTAGATTATATAAGTGAAATAAATATTTTGATAAATCAACTAAACAAATATAGGGCTAAAAAGATCCATTTTCATTTTGATATTCTTTTATATTTAGATAGGCTATCTATTTTATAAGCTGCATGTCTTCAATTTTGACTATTTGAATTGCTTTAGAAGTATTGTCCTTTTTTACCATGATTCTATTACCATTCATCCAGATGTATTTATATCCCTTACTCTTCCGAGCCTGGTTGACCTTGGCCATTAGGTCTGAGAAGTAGGGAGTGAGATGATCATTAAAATATATTGCTCTATCAGGATGAATATCATTTTTTATTAAAGAGACCTTAGGCCTACATTTCCTAGCTTTACGAACTATATTATCTCTAGATTCTCTAGACATACATTGAACAATAATTGGTGCAGGTGTGTTCTTAGTAGGTAATCTATGAGCTGTGATTTCTTCCTTTTTTATAAGTATGTCCATAGATCCCAGCAGCTTGATCACACTTTCTCTGACATCTTCTTTATCTGCTTGTGGGATGCTAGTAATAACGAAGTTTCGACTTCTTCCATACTGCTTCTCTTGCTCTAGTGTTACCTTCATTTCATTAACTTCATGTTCTAGGCTTAAAGTTTTCTCTTCTATCTCTTTCATCTTGTCGAGTGTATTTAGAAACTTTTCTTCCAACCTTGTCATTACATCCATTATGCTATCGACTCTCTCACTCAAAGCTTTTTCTTGTCTTCTAAATAGCTCTTCAAAGAAGCGTTTGAGAGATTGGATTGCAGGGTCATCGATATCAAGATCTAATTCTACACTCTGCGTTCTAGGCTTACCTGACCTGCAGTTAGCACATTCCCATTCATTCTTTAGTTTCTGACTTTTCGCTTTCCAAGTTGTCCTTTTTAGCCCAGAACAATCATAATGATAGTTATTGCCACATTTACCACAAGTTATATAGTCACCATCAACGGGAAGTTTCTGATTGCATTGGTTACAAGACATGTTTTATTTACTTTTTATCTATTTACTTTATTATATAATATTAATAATAATAATAATAATAATAATAATAATACTAACACAGTCATAGACAATCGTGTTGAACATAGAACCACCAGTATGACCATTGCTATCACTAGAAGAAATTAAAAGACTTTTTTACTTACTGTCAAGATGTAAAAAGAGTCAGAAAGTACAAAAGTACTAATTGTCAACAAACCTAATAAATACTCTTCTGAAATTATATTGATAAAAATCTTTTGCACCAAACTTCACAAAATCAAATTATCATTGCTTAAATATATATTTTACAAATTGCATTGTAGAGTTCGTAATACTGATTTATTTATACACTATACTGAATGAAATCACGCACCCAAAAATATATCACTACCTTAGGATCTTAGGTGAAAATCCAGAACTCTCTGGCCAGGTAACATTGAATTGGAAAACATGAACATGTCATTGTGTGCCAGACCAACGGAAATTGCTTTGTACTCCCTCACCTCATGTCTTATTCATAGTGTGGCCTTATCCGTCCTATACAATTTCACCTTATTTCTCACAAATGTTAAAACAGATTCAGTGATTTACCTGTTTCTGTGGCTCTACATCATTGTTACTCGTATAGTAGAACTCCCCCGACATATATAGTAGGACAATAATGCAGAAACTTCCTTACATTTACAACCGTGTTGTGACAATAATCTCTTCGGTGATGTGGAATGTCAAGGTCATAGAAATATCATATACATCACAATTGTTTGACTATACCATGTGTTCCAGATGATTTATTTGTATTAATTACTTTATCACAAGTACCTTTTAGACTTTTAGTTATATTAATTCCGCACCACTTGTTGTCTTTTGACACACTTTAGTCGTTACAAAATAAAATCCTTTCTCTGCTCATAAATCATACTGTTTGCTGAATAATATCTCATAGTTTTTCCTACGTCTCTGATTGATTAAAACTAAGCTCAAACCATATTGTCGTTCTGACTGTATTGATGTATAGAATTAACTTACTTACACTAACACAACTAGTTCTAGCATAATGAAATTGAACGAAACTTAACTTAGTTTTTCGAATTTTCTTCAAAATTAAAAGCAGATTTCTTATAAAATGTTGTTCAAAGTCGAGATATCCTATAAAGAAAATATCATACTTTCCTTAAAAGGGTTATATTTTTTTAGTTTTATAGATAGTGTAATTCAGTCGAATAGCTCATTAATTTAACATAATACATTATTACTTAACAACTGACGTTTACCATGGGGCTAAGATTTGATAACGATCAACAGATACTTTCAATATACTGTAAATGAAAATATATCCTGCGTTTGATATTTGAAATGGTTTCTTTTAAATTTGTTTAGCAGTGTTTATCTTTCAAAACAGTAATTCTTGTATGTTATCTTCTAACTTTGCATTGGAAAATTGACACAAATCCATTGAAATAAGAATATTTAGAATTGGAAACCATGTTATTGAGAAAGGTAGATAGCTAAATTGAGTTTATTTCTCCTGACTTTTGAATTATTAATATAATTCAACCCACAGATAACTAACTCTACCCAAGTAGTTCATTCCCATGCTAAAGAGTGTTAATAATTTTGTCGTAGTGAGTCAACTGTCCGCTTTAAGCTCGTCGAGTGGTTGACAAACTCGGTGGCGTTGCCAGATTAAACTCAATCAACTAACCTTATTGAAAACGAATATTAAAATAATATATATCAGCTGATAATAATCGTTCATATTTAATACTTGTACAATGCGGCAACGTCACATCCTAAATTCAAGGTCGTGTAGTGAGGGTTGCCTACAAACTCCTTAAATAGCACGCATGCTTTTCTCATATACTGTGAGCTATCTGGATAGAGTTAGTTATCTGTCCTTCCTAAGAATCAAACACCATAACCACTCTTCTACAATCATCTCTCTTTCCCACTCATACATATCTTCTAAATAGATGTCGTTGATTTTATAAGTAAAACAGCATATATAAATATATTTCATATAATTTTTGAACTTCACCTGTTACAAAAATACTTAGAAAATAATAACATAAAAATATCTTTACATGAAATATGATGATTATCTCCAGTTTTATTTCGTTTATCAGTTAAGATCAACAATCTTCATCTTTTTTTCTGATCTGAACGCACCAGCATGATTTGCAAGTTGGAACGTAAATTTAACATTTATATACATTAAATTTATACTAAAACGTACAAAACTATTTAAAAAAATCAGGATCAAGGGTTGAAGAAATATGATTAATTAATCTAGTAGTAAGTAGTAGAACTATTATTGACACTTAATATAAAATCCATACTAATCATGATTTCTTAAATGCTGTTAAAATTCAGTATTGAGTCATTACATTTCCATTTAATTCTGTTTCCTTAATAAATTATTTAAGTCTCTAACATTTAAAAAGTGTTGAAACTAACACAGTTAACAAGTGTTTTACTGTTTGTACCTAAATATAGTAAACATAAAACAAACATGTAGCAGCAATCCAAAGAGTCAAGAGGTTCCCTAGAACCCTTTCAACTTACACAACCCTTGGAACGATACAAAGTTGGCTTTGAGTATTGCGTGTTAGTACAACCTTTCATACTTAACGCTCTGCAGTGATTTTACTCTATGACACACCATCCTTTCTACCCTTGCCGCAATAATTTAAAACCGATTCAACTCTCAAATTTATTCGTATATTAACTGAACAATCCTAACGTGCTTTGGACACAATAATGATTTGACATGAAACATATATAAACTTTAAACAAAATAATTGTATTAGTAAAAATCAATATGGTAAACATTATAAACTTGGTTCACATTGATGGTAAAGTCTCTTTTTGTTTTTATTTCTTTCCTAGTAGCTACGGTAGGTTGAGTTTGTAAGCATATTCTAGTTTTCAATCGTACACAGGTGTTTAAATTGTCATTGAATTTATTGTTTAACTGTATGTTAAACTATACTTACTATACTGTATTTATGACATATACTTGTATTGATTTCTCTACTTTTCACTATGCATCATAACAATTTTAAATTTTCTCCTATTTTTAGCGATATTATTCTATATGTTGCTCGGCTTTCCTTATATTCATAGTTTGTATCTATGTACGTGCACATTATGTTATTCGGATTTCCTTATATTCATAGTTTGTAACTATGTACGTGCACATTATGTTGCTCGGCTTTCCTTATATTCATAGTTTGTAACTATGTACGTGTACATTATGTTGCTCGGCTTTCCTTATATTCATAGTTTGTAACTATGTACGTGCACATTATGTTGCTCGGCTTTCCTTATATTCATAGTTTGTAACTATGTACGTGCACATTATGTTGCTCGGCTTTCCTTATATTCATAGTTTGTAACTATGTACGTGCACATTATGTTGCTCGGCTTTCCTTATATTCTTAGTTTGTAACTATGTACGTGCACATTATGTTGCTCGGCTTTCCTTATATTCATAGTTTGTAACTATGTACGTGCACATTATGTTGCTCGGCTTTCCTTATATTCATAGTTTGTAACTATGTACGTGCACATTATGTTGCTCGGCTTTCCTTATATTCATAGTTTGTAACTATGTACGTGCACATTATGTTGCTCGGCTTTCCTTATATTCATAGTTTGTAACTATGTACGTGCACATTATGTTGCTCGGCATTCCTTATATTCATAGTTTGTAACTATGTACGTGCACATTATGTTGCTCGGCTTTCCTTATATTCATAGTTTGTAACTATGTACGTGCACATTATGTTGCTCGGCTTTCCTTATATTCATAGTTTGTAACTATGTACGTGCACATTATGTTGCTCGGCTTTCCTTATATTCATAGTTTGTAACTATGTACGTGCACATTATGTTGCTCGGCTTTCCTTATATTCATAGTTTGTAACTATGTACGTGCACATTATGTTGCTCAGCTTTCCTTATATTCATAGTTTTTAACTATGTACGTGCACATTATCAATTTGATTTGTTATGCTGATTATAACTCTATATTTGCTTATAACTATCATGTTTTAAGCCTTATTATGTTTCTTATACATAGCTTAAAACTTTTATTTAAAATGTGGTGTACTACATTGATCTCATAAATAATTAAATAAGCAATCTGATCTCTATAGTATCACTTGGGACTTTCCTATAGCTGGAGTAGGCTTCTATGGAAGTACCGTGAATACATTTAATTACAAGTCATCTCAAACAGAGGGTATTCACATATACTGTACACTACTGAACAGTAGTGTAAGTTTTTATAGATTTGTAAAAATGTTTAATGGAGCTAAGAGTGTATATTCCAGTTTTAAATTTTAAAATTAATTTCATTTTATCCGTCCTTTCCACCCTTAAAAAGGGTGAATGATTCAGCTCGTTATCTCTTTTTATTTGTAATTTGGCTAGTAGTGAACGATATATTCTTTGGAAATTGTTTATTAAAAAATTTAATTTACTGATTATTAATTATATATTATTGTTAGTTTAATCACAAATACTGAATCCAATTTTTATCTATGATTAAAAACTATGGTGAGAAGTAAACAATTACATTTTCGATATGGAATTTATTCCAGTTCTAGATAGCATCTCTGAAAGATATGCTTTAAGATAAGTAATTTTATTAAATGTTACATTTGTTAAGTGTTAATCTTCACGTTTTTGTACTAGTTTGTACTTTGTTTGCAAACAGTTTTGCTCTTCTCTCACTATTTTTGTATAAATAATGGTCTAACTTTCAAATCCTAAAAAGTTTTAACTCTTTTCCTAGTATTCCAAATATTGAAAGAATCCAACAATAAATACATATTTTTATAGCATTGAAGATTGTAAAAAATACAAATTTTTTGTTTGAGAGGATACTAATCTCCTTCTTATACCATATTTATAACACAACAAACTATTTTATCTCCTTCTAACAAATGTTTTGGGGTTTATAGAGAAGGCAGAAGATTGGGAAAGTTTGAGAATGCGGGATGATCCCGTCGGGTGAATCGCAGCTCATTACGAGTTTGCTGAATTTCATTTGCTGCTTCGTTTCTAAAAAGTGCTGACACGTTTGAAGAATACCCTCAAGCAGTTTTTGTCAGGTAAAATGAGTTTAAACGATAAGGGATTTTCAAATTAGTCTGAGTAACTGATTGATTTATAGCAATATATCTTTTAAATATTGAATTACACATTTGTCATATGTATTTATATATATTTTGTTTGCGTAAAATAGCATGTGAGTTTGTCTTATTTGTAATTTTCTTTGGATTTTGTATCGTTTCAATGATACAACTTTCATGCTGTATACTAGTTTCTTTAACTCAATAATGACTACAAAATTATTGGAATTTGTTCTTGCTATTGCATATTCTTTGAAATATTTACATTTTCGTAAAAAGGGTTTATTTCTTAAAGAGGTTGATTTTTGTTAAAAACCACGCAACAACTACAAACGTTTACTTGTTTATAATACATACATATCCATATATATGATTATTAATTGTTTTTAATTTCATAACTCTGTAAACCAGATAAATCTGACAGTTATTGGAATTTGCTATAAATATCTTTTGAACCAAGTTCCTGAACTCTACGAACTCTACAATCTCTTTTATAACTAATTGTTCAATGAATTAACAATGAGTATGCTTCGTACTTTCGAAATTCCCAATTTGAATGATATACTATTATTAGATGTAGAGAGGAAAGAAAGAAAGAAAGAAAGAAATTTATTTCACATACAGTACAGCTTTCAATAACAAAAAATTGAATACCATTTATAAGTAAATACTAACAATAACTTAAAACTAAAAAGTATAAAGTTGACATTATTTGTAACTTAGTATACATTATTACTTTATAACAATATAGTCCCACATGGTACTGCAGTGACTAGGCACCTCGAAGATAGCTAAACTATCTGTTTTGAGGCTGCCATGTTCAATATTAACATCGTCGAGTGGCCAGTCAATAAGTAATTACCCATTGTACTAAATGTATAAAGAAAAACTATAAACATATGCAATTTAAGTATGTCGTGTCCAACTAAAGTTGTTATTTTTATATTATTTATTTTATTTTGTATTTTAGACTTAAGCAAAAATTTACCCAAAGTGATATTTATTCTATTTTCTTATATTTAATACATCTTCGACAGCACCATTTCCCAAAGACAACAACCAATCTCTTGCCTTTCTATTAAATGAGTGTATAGATCTAATCTTTTTTAATGTTTCTGGAATCTTATTCAAAATTGTAGGAGCTAAGAACGAGATTGATTTTGTAAAAAAAGTAGTTGTTGGTTTCGGTACAAATAACTGTCTAGGATTTCTAAGTCTTTTCATCCATTCATTTTCATTTCCTGGCATGTTTCCGCTCCTAACAAAAAAATTTCGCAATACTTTATAGACAAATAAATTTCTAAGTGGCAAAACTTTCAGGACGATAAAGAGAGGACGAGTTGGTTCAAAATAACCTTTCGACATTACAATTCTTATGAATCGCTTTTGTAACGTTATTATTGGTTTTAGTCTGGACAAGTAAATTCCACCCCAAATTAGTAAGCCGTACTCTATTTTACTTTGCACCAAAGCAAAGTACAAAGTTCTCTTTACTTCTATCGGACATAAACCCCGCACAAAATAAAAAATTCGCAGTGTTTTACTTAGTTTAAGTTTTAAAGATGATATATGTTGTTTCCAACTTAATTCCTGGTCAAGAAACACACCTAAGTATTTAACACTCTGATTATAATGTATAACAGCACACAATAACCTACACTCTGAATCTTCTAACAAACACTTTGTACATCTGTATTTTACAAGACCTTCGAAACTATTTTGAGTGTTTCTTAGAGAAAAATTTAGATAAGACGTTTTTTCAACACTTAGAACCATATAATTTTTAAGAAACCACCACTTCAACAATCTTAGATCTACATTCAAAGACACCACGACATCCTCCCAATCTTCCTCTACATAGCAAAGTGCAGTGTCATCAGCAAACGAGGTCAGTCGTCCTTTAAAGTTACCTTGACATAGGTCATTTATATATACAAGAAATAATATGGGACCTAATACTGTGCCTTGAGGCACCCCGTGTTTTATAACAAGTCTATCGCTGCATACACCATTCACTCTAACAATTTGTGATCTTTCATTAAGGTAACTACGGAACCAATCGAGAACAATACCCCTAATGCCTGATCCGTGTAGCTTACTAAGCAAAATTTTATGGTTAACCGTATCGAAGGCTTTAGAAATATCCAAAAAAAGTCCACTTACACACTTTCCTTTGTTTATGCCCTCGTATACAGATGATACGTAATGTAAAAGCGCTTTCTCTGTGTTGGCTCCCGACTGAAACCCGAACTGCCTTGTGCTTATGTAATTAACCTTATCAAAAAACGACAGTAACCTTTTTTTCATAAGTCTTTCTAATAATTTAGAAAAAGTTATAACTAAAGACACAGGTCTATAGTTCTCTGGAAGAAGTTTTGAATCTTTTTTATAAACCGGTATTACGATAGCTTCCTTCATTTTTTGAGGAAAGATTCCAGTTTCAAAACTTAAATTAAAAATATACAGTACCACATCGCTTATACTACTAAAAATACGCCTAATCAAATATGTACCTATTTTATCTACACCTGGTGATTTTCCCACTTTTAAAGATCGTAACTCAATTTCAATGTCCTCTTTCGTGATAGGAATTAAAAACATTGACAAATTTACACTACCAACAGGAAATTGAGCACTTTCTTCAAATTCATCTATATTAACAGGCCTCTTTTCAGAAGCAACTAAATTCTCAACAACATTCAAATAATAGTCATTAAATGTATTAGCTATTAAAAGATAGTCATTTTCTTCAAGTTTACCATCTATGTCAAGTGATGTTATATTATTTGTCTGCTTCCTTTGACCAGTTAGCTCGTTCATTGTTTTCCATAACTGCTTACTATTTCCTTTATGTTCAATAAATTTACTAATATAAAAATTTTGTTTAGTCTCTTTGACTAATTTTTTTAGTTTAGGAGTTTAGGAGAGTGAGATGTGTCAGCAAATCATACGTACATCATGTGGTTCAGTCTACAACTGTAGTTTCCTTTAAAGGCCTGATCTGAGGATTATTCTAAACATTAATGCCCCTAACAACCTACTGCCTATTTTATTCCATCTACTCATCTGCCTACCCTAATATACACAATAAAAAGCTGGGTTCCTTATGTAAATTTGAACAATGTCTCTTTAATTCTTCATGGCTATAACAATGATTTAATAAATGCACATTTTTACTCGTACTATTTGAATTATAAAATTAATTCTTTAAATTTGTTCATTAGAACTAGGCTATTATAAGTTTATTAATAGAATATTAACCTAAGACGTTTGCTAGTAACGTTCCTTTAGATTGCTTCTTCCTAGATTCATATACTATGGAATCGTCCCTCAACTGGTTAACGTGTTTCCAGAAGTTATTGGCATTGACTTCAGATCACTCTCAGCACTGGGAGCATGTTCCGTTCTGCAGCGATCCAATTCCCTTTTGACAGCTCTCCTCAGGCCATATTAAACATCGAACTCGTCTGTAACTCCTAAACGCTTAAGTTTATTATTAACAGAACGTTTCCTCTTGAGTAGGTTAATTAATAAATTAAATGATAAATATAATAAAGTACCCTTTTATTCATTTTTTATAAAAATGTATTACCGGTTTCGGCTCTTGGGCCATCTTCAGATAGTAAATAATATAACCTAAAATAAATAAATTAATTTATTTTAGGTTATATTATTTACTATCTGAAGATGGCCTAAGAGCCGAAACCAGTAATACATTTTTATAAAAGTAGAGGGATAATGGGCGTTCTACGCCGTCCCGTGAGGAGTTTTCGTCCCGTGAGCAGGTCGGTGTTGGGGGAAGGTCACGTGACCTTAATTGGTTTTTAATTGACCTTAATTGATTTTTAATTGACCTTAATTGATTTTAATCGACCTTAATTAATATTTAATTGACATTAATTGATTTTTAATTGACCTTAATTGATATTTAATTGGCCTTAATTGATTTGTAATTGACCTTAATTGATTTTTAACGACCTCAATGAGTTTTTAATTGACCTTAATTGATATTTAATTGACCTTAATTGATATTTAATTGACCTTAATTGATTTTTAATTGACCTTAATTGATTTTTAATTGACCTTAATTGATATTTAATTGACCTTAATGAGCTTTTAATTGACCGTAATGAGTTTTTAATTGGTGCTAATGGGATTGGGTGGGGGAAGTCACGGTCCCGGATCCAAGATGGTGGCCCCGGATCCAAGATGGCTTGACTTCCGGTCGACTTCCGGTTGACTTCCGGTTCCACTTCCGGTTCACTTCCGTTTCCACTTCCGGTCCACTTCCGTTTCCACTTCCGGTACCCATCCGACTAACATCCTACCAAGTCAGAACCGACATTCGGACAGTCTGGCCTCGAGACAAGTTTTTACCGCGCTGACCTCCAGACAGTCCGGCCTCGAGACAAGTTATTACCGCGTCGACCTCCAGACAGTATAATTACAACAACCTTGGGCGTGCCGGACGCGGTAACCTTTCCCAGACCTTGTCTGGTTTGCCCGGTGCGGTTACCTAACCTCAGGCGTGGTCGTCTGATCCTGGTATAAATACCCCTCACTCACAACGGTTGTCAGTGTGCCCTCCAACTGTGGACCATCAAGCATCTACCTGCCTGTACATCCGCTCTTCTGCTGAGCAACTTTGAACCTTCAATTTGAGTAAGTACCCAACGTACATAAAACAACTACCTTATAACAACATTTA
>JAQJVL010003890.1:0-10000 GCA_035578905.1 Stictocephala bisonia
ATTTTAAATTTTTTTTTAATGCTAATATGTTTAATATACATATTGATGTATTCAGTATTCAGTTTATTCATTCAAATGTACATTTACAAAGAACACGTCAAGTCTTTACAATACAATAATGTATAAATACAAGGTTGTACAATAAATAATTAACTAATAAAAGGTAATACTAAAGTTCAATAAATTAACTAAGCTACGACTGTATAAGTTATATATATTTAAGTCCATTAAAACATCTGAAATACTATAGTTTATGAGTGTAATATCATGTATGGTTACTGATATCACACAATAATACTAAAATTTATTATAAATTTCTTTTCATGCAGATTTTTGAATTTGATATTATATTTATATTATAATTCATATTTGGTATTAAGTTATACTTAGATGAGAAAAACAATTACTCTACTGTTATTATGGAACAAACTGCCAATTGAGGATGTAATATCCTTGCACTAAAAGAGTAAATAACCTTGGTATGCCTCCTAAATGAACCGATATTGCTCCTATGCCCTCAATATCGGCCAATTTAGCCGACTGCCGGTTAAAGTGGTTACCCGTACTTTTAATTAATGCCTTTGTAAGACAGTAAAATTCTCCATACTTTGTGGTGCTAAAATTAACTTCGTCGGCCTTTTGTAACCGAAACTGACTAATTTAGACTTCTCTGAACAAAGCGATCAAATTAAGTGGTTCAAATTTCGCATGAGTGCTAGCTTTTAATCAAACTCTCAATTGTTTTCCGGCTATCGTTAGTTAAAACCACTCGAGTGAATTTGTTAGCTCCGGCAAACAAATTTGTTTTAAATTATTTCTGTTGAAAATAAATAAAACTATCAAATTATTTAGTATGCAGGGACCAGCAGTAATAAATATTTTAATTTTAATTAGTTTGGTTTTAATTAATTAAAATAACATCAGCATACCAAGGCCGACTACTACCATTAACTCTCAATCATTTATAAATTAGTTTTGTATAGTGTGTGTTGAATCAGGCTGTGCTTATTATATCTTAACACCAATAGTTAAAAAAACCGTTCGAACAATATATTGTGTTATAGCACATTAATATATAATATTGAAACATACTGTTTTGTATTAAAAGTATTAAAATAATGTATAACAAATAATAATGTTAACGTACCTTTGTCGTCTTCAGCTACAAAATCCTATTTATTGGACTACCGATTTCAGAGCAAGATCTCCATGGTCACATCCACTGTACGTTGTCAACACAGTCACATTAAAAACATTATACAAAAATTACATATTTACAAAAATAAAAATAAAACACATGATAACACTGCCCGGTTGGTATGATGGTTAGATCCGGATTGAGCGTGCAGCTGGAACGATGTTATCCAATGCTTACTTGACTTTGAACAATTTTATTTCTTTCTGACCGTCTGTCTTCTTTCATCGGTTGATTCAAATTTGTAATCCGATCAAAAAAAATATTTCTAGAGAATTTTAATTTTTCATTAAAAATGTTCAATGTCAAGTAAGCATTCGATAACATCGTTCTAGCTTCACGCTCAATCCGGATCTAATCATCATACCAGCCGGCAGTGTAATCATGCGTTTTATTTTTATTTTTGTAAATTTGTAATTTTTGTATAATGTTTTTAATGTGACTGATTTTAAGTGTTTGACAACGTACAATGGATGTGAACATGGAGTTCTTGCTCTGAAACCGGTAATCCAATAAATAGGATTTTGTAGCTGAAGACGACAAAGGTACGTTAACACATTATATATATTTAAAGCTCTCACGTACGTATATATATATATATATATATATATATATATATATATATATATATATATATATATCATCATCCCTGTACGTGAAAGGGTGGGAGGGTGGGTCAGTAGAACGTAACTGTTCAAGTTTTTATTTACTATATTTTTAAGTTCTCATAGTATATATATCAGCTCAGGAGGCTTTTACAATGAATAAAATAATGTATAAGTATAAACATATACCTGGAGTTATTTTCAAAACAAGAGTATTAGGAAGACATTATACTTACATAGTGTCTGAGTTATTACATAATGAGGAAATTTGGCTTTAAGGAGAGCTTGTTGTTGTGAAACTTCTCACTCAACGTTAAAGATACTTTAGAGAATGTATTACCTTTGAGCAACACAACACAAACTTAGTTGTTTGATCAAAGATCATTACATGCGCAAGTATTTGTAAATCGTTTGGCTTATTAAATACATTATTACTGTATCACTTTGCTTATTTTATAACCTGTAGGAAGTGAGAATCGATGAATATTATAATAGTGTTCAATTAATACAGTACATTATATATTTATTAGTATTTATAACGCTATCCATATGAGTATCGCCATAAATAAAGTAGGTTAGTTAAACGCAGTATCTGCCCTAGATAATATCATTATTGCTTTTAGGTCGATTTATCTAACTGTGTATGATGAAAAATCCATTTCAATGCAAATCAGCGATTTATTAGTAATGCAATAATTTTGTTTTTCTTTTTAAAGCTCATTTAATAATCTAAAACACTATTTTTAGTATTGTAATATTATGAATGGATAACTGATATTTCTAAACTCATCCAAATCGGTACATGATTATTTTTTGTTTAATGTATTGAAATAATTATTCTAAATTTATGAAACATACTAAGCATTTCAAAATTAGTTGCTTGGTAAATGTTTGGCTTATGTGGGCTGTTAAAATTCTCAAAAACGCCAAAAGCAAGGCTTTGCATTTAAAAAAACAGACTTTTTCCGTAATAATGACAGTGAAGTGTCATTTTGTTGTTGTCATAAAGGATTGTACTATGGGACCATTATACATCATCATTTTGCTATTAATTAAGTCTTTAAATAATTGTTTACAGTTAATATGGGATAATTCAGCATTTGAAAACTCAAAATATTGACTCATGATAATCTAGAATAGATCTTCAATAATTATCTGAGTTCACTATAAATCATTATAATCATAAACTCAAACATTGCAATAGAAATAACAACATGTCTTAGCTCACTGACGGTAAGGTTGTATGTACATCATAGGGCTGTCGACTTCCCAGTGGTATCTTGGCCCGCTGATGGGAGGGCTGTCGACTTCCCAGCGGTGTCTTGGCCCGCTGACGGGAGGGCTGTCGACTTCCCAGCGGTGACTTGGCCCGCTGACGGGAGGGCTGTTGACTTCCCAGCGGTGTCTTGGCCCGCTGACAGGAGGGCTGTCGACTTCCCAGCGGTGACTTGGCCCGCTGACGGGAGGGCTGTCGACTCCCCACAGCGGTGGCTTGGCCCGCTGACGGGATGGCTGTCGACTTCCCAGCGGTGTCTTGGCCTACTGACGGTAAGGTTGTATGTACAACATAGGGCTGTCCACTTCCAGTGGTGACGCCCGCTGGGGCCAGTGGTGACGGCCCGCTGACGGGAGGGCTCTCGACTACCCAGCGGTGACTTGGCAATTTTGAAGCAAAATCAAATTGTACTAAAAATTGATTATTAATACCGGATAGTTTAACTTTCAATTAACATCTTTCGGTAATTTATACATAAAGTTATAAAGAGGGAAGGAATATAATATAAAAATCATTCATTAAATGATAGAATGTCTATCTATCTTTGTATTAGTGTATTTATGCACAAAGTTTAATAGCAAACTAAGCTACAAGAATAAAAACGTTGGGAACTGTTTATATTATAATGATGTAGAAGAAAGTTGTCGACGGCGAAACGCATGTTACCAATATGTGTCTTTTATATTTTGGGATGATTTGTATCCAAGCGTAATATTTGCCTGGGATGTTTCTTGTGAGATAGATTTGTCAGATATATATAATAATTATTTGATTTTAAGTGTCTGAAGTGATTATAAGTGTTGTACAATGTTAAATAAAGTGTAATTTAAGTTTACTGACATTTGTAGTAAATTGTTTGGTAAACATCAAGTAGACAGCATTCAATATTACTAGGCAGGTCACAGTTACTAGTTCACATGCCTCAATTTATAACACATAATAAGCATTCTTATTAAATTAAATAGTTTATTACGCACTAGTAAACTTTTTGCAAATTTAACCAATATTTTTAAAAATAAAAATGTGATTCTGAATATCAAACGTTTCTAGAACGTTAGAGGTAATGACACAGTTTAATAATGATTGGCGTTTGAATATAATAATTTCAAGTATTTTCCAAAAGTTTTATTTAAATAACTAATTATTGCATTAAATAATATTTCGTTATAAGGCCGAAAATTACATTGTATTATCACGTTACAATATTGAACACTGTGGTTAACGTAACTAACAGTAAATAACAACAATAATGGTAACAAAAAAAGGTGTAACAATAATAAATATTCCAACATAACATATGTACACAGCTGATAACAATAAACGTAACACATGACTTAATGGATCCGTTCCCATAGGCTATAACTGGTCGACGATCTGGGCAATATTCCTCTTAAAAGAAGAAACAGATCCCTTGATAAATCAGCAATAGAATATTTTCACCTGGTACAAACAATTTAATTATGTTCAGTATAACACCGCTTTACAAAATTAAGACCCAACCATATACGTACAGAGGTATTGACCCACCCGCCCACCCATACACATACAGTGGTATTGACCCACCCGCCCGCCCTTTCACGTATAGTGGTATGTGTCCGTGCTCCCAGACGTCATGCTTCCAAGCCTTTGAAGTCTTGCCAAGCCTCAGTTGTAGGAATAGTATGTAGGCAGAAATCTCCGGCTACAGACAGTCATGGATCTCGTTCCTCATGGGATGTTCAAAATCAACTGAAGCCAGAAGGTCGGGGCTATCCACCAGTCCATTGATCAGTTTAAAAAGGAATAAAAGATCAAAGATTACACACCCATGATGGAGAGGTTGCAGCTGGAAACGCTGTCCAGTTGCGATATAGGATTAACTGTAATGATTGTAATATGTTTTACATAAGCCAGACTGTACATTATAGCAAAAGACATAAAAAACATGTCTCTGCTTTTAAAAATAAGAAACCTGAAAGATCTAATATAGCTTATCACATTCAAAATTGTACCCGCAGTTTGAATAAAATAAATGAAAATGTAGATATTCTAAAAGTTTGTAAGAAGAGTCGTACTATGAATGCTTGAGAAGAGTTATTTATTTTTAAAGAAAAATTTAAGGATCGTGATAAATTAATAAATGAATAGGTTAATTTTGATTCCGAAATAGTTTTTAATAATGTATTTTCAGTGACTAAAAGAGCAGAAGTAACAACCAATAGGGATTAACCAATAATATCACAGTAGCCGCCACTTGGACGATTCAAGCCAATGGGATCACGTGATCATAGGCCTATAAATTGAGTTGTTGAACCCCATTTCCCATTCTTTTGTGAATCCTTCTGGTCTGGTGATCGTGGTTCACCGAAATCGATCACGATAATATTTGTGTATTATGTACTTGTACTGTAATATATTTGTGCATTTTGTGATTATATTGTAATAAATTTGTGTTGATACAAAACTTGCATTCCAATAGTGATTGTATCCTGTAAATAAATGAATAATATTAATAAAAAACATTGCTGACTTCCGGTTAGGAAGTAAACGATAGCAAATTCCACTAATTATGAAATTTCAGGTTTTACATACTTGAAAAACAGAATAATACGTTTTATTTAAATATTCGTAATAGTAATATAACATCAGCTGTGTTTAAAGATCGTTTTAAATGTCACATTCATTTGACAGTCTAACAAAATACAAGCACGACACGCCATAACATGATTACGCTGCAAGTATAACGCTAGCGATCCTAGCGTCCAGCCAGCAGCATTGATTGTATCCACAGCTTTTATTAGTAAATGTTAAATGACTAATAATTAATAATCTGTCATGGTGCTATTCATTATTCTACTTTATGAAGATAAAATTATTGGCTTCATAAGTACAAAGATTGATTTTTCATCCAATTTAATGTTTTGTGTCTCAAATTTATCAGCTGTTTCGTGATCCGTTGTAGAGTGCCATGCACTGACTTATATGTTTGTATGTATGGTGTAAATTAACAAAAGAATGTCTTTGCTCACTCTATGTCATTGTTCCATAATATTTGCTCCTCATTGGAAACCTCCTGCCTAAGTACGTTCTCAGACATATTTATTTTCTGTTCGAAATGTGTCTGCAGACAACTACTTGGACATTTTAATTTATTTATACATTTTTGAAAACACCGATCATCAATATCTGGGTAACGATTGGTGGCAAACCAGCGTAGATAGACAAATTTGTCAGTGTTACTTATTAAGGTCAACAGTTCCTTAGATGGAGCCATTTATTAATTGCCCAATAACCAGGGGAACTATGACATCTACATAATTAAGTGTAATCCTAACCACGTAGTATTGGTATGATTGTCAGCTAATTGACACACATGGGACTCGGTTCTCTTTCCTGGATAACACGGACCCAGACTAATATCTAAGACGACATCCCACACAAGTCGGTAACCAGGTGGATGTAGTAATCGGTAAATCATTGATTGGATGTAGAAATAGTATCGTCGGGAACATTTTCCATGTCTACAAATGTCAAGGTACAGACCTGTTTATGTACATGAAAAATATACATATAACACTGTAGCACTAAAATAACTGGAAATAGATAACTGAACACTTTCATTAACTTAAAAAAAGAAAAAGAAAACCTACATCTAGCTCGAAACTTAGGTTATCGCTCAGCATGCATGAAAAAGTTGTCTAGAGAAACATGAAGTGGAAGGAGAAGGCAGATCTGACTATGCGTTTATCAATTCTTAGAAAGGCGTATAAACGGCCTTTAGTTTGTCTGTGTACGGTCAAGAGAACAATGTTGGGTGTTCACTCCACTCACGTGTGACCTCTCATGTGTTAATAAGAATAAAGAAGCAACCACAAAGTTTACAAGCCACTGATACATGGTCTGCCTGTTTGTCTGACGGTCCATGACGTCAACCAGCTGTTATTCTCTTTGAAGCTCTTTGGTGGTTTTTCTCACGTTTTGAGGTGCTATTTATTAATAAATACATTACACTCCACAAAGCAGAACTGGGTGTTTGAAGCTACAATTTTAGCAGCCTTTTATTTGTCAATTTATTTAAAACAATTTTACTATTTATAATGGACTTTTAGCCACCGATAAAATTACCAAATTGTTTTATTTTTATAAGAACTGTATACATCTGTGTTTAATTCTTCAAAATAATAACCATATTGAGTTAAAAATACTGTTGTCTTGGAAACTAAATCTTACTAACAGATTTACATTGATTATAAACTTTTAATTTGATTACAAAGCATTACGAAAAACAAATAACGTTAGTTATGTGCAATAATACGTAGCCTACTCATAAGTTTAATACATTTAAGTATTGTAATAGCCACTTTGGAATCATGTTAAAGTAACAAAGGTAAACATTATATGTGTGTTGTAAAGGCAAGTTCTAGCGAGAAATTAATTTCACATTAAGCAGTGGACTGTGTGTCATGAGGACTTGAAATGCTAAACTATTTCGGATGTTACATCAGAGTTTATATGTGTACTGTAGTATTATCTTGTTACAGATCTAAACTTAACGACTTAGAACTAATACTATCATTTTAAACATTTTAGACAAAATGTCTTAAAATATCAAACGGTATATATTGATGTTTGATGTTTTATAGTGATGTAGTAAATACATGGATATAATAGAAACAAATTATGATTTCAGAATACAAATACAAAATTATAACATATTTTCCATTGTTTGTATGCATAAATTGTTAATTATGTTATTCTCTAAATTGATTACTATTAGTTTAGCTAAAAACTGAGAGATACAACTGCTGATGACACATCACAGCATAGGTGAAACCTTTGGTAATGAAAATATTGAAAATAACACGACTTTGTTACCGGAAGATTTAGTTTTTAGTTATGACATCGGTCGCTAGGCCTATGAGGTAAGATAGTGTTAGGTTAAAATTACACTAGTCTAATATCTTTCCCAATATGTACTATTATAACTTGGGATAGTAAGATAAAGATAATATCAATTGTTTTATATAATTATTTTCCACAAATTAAATGTACGTCCCATGCTATACGTACTTTCACGTAACAGTCTCACATAAGTTTGACACAAATAAAATAAAGTGGTTGATTTTTTACGATAAATTTTTCGAATGTTGAAACGAAAAATTGACAGAAAAAAATGCATGTATATAAAACGTACATAAGAATAAAAAAACAAATAAATATTGTTCTTTAATACTGGTTTCCATCTTAATTAATAAAATCAACTAAATGCTGAGTTGAGATATTGATTGTCGGTAGATATTACAATAAAAATTTAGACACATTAAATATAAAGTTTTACAAAACCATGAGAAACAAGTAAAAATAGCACTACAGAGTAGCGACTAATTAATAATAAAACATACTTCGTAGCAAAATTAACTACAAATCATAATAAATTATAATAAATAAACTCAATGTTCACGTAAGTGTATATTATATTATCCAGCTTAATAAAAGGAAAATTCCTTAAATATTTGTTTCTCGCACTACTTTAAGTAGGGAATTGTATGATTTCAAAATATTACACCAACGTTTATTGACAAACGTAAGATCCATTGATAAAAATTACGTTTATGCTTTATTTAAAACATTAAATTAATTAAAGCCTTCATAAATTATTCATTCATTTAATGACGTGAATGAAAGAAATAAAAATAAGACAAGCGTTTTGAAATCCGTGTATAAAAATCAAGTAAAACTAAAAAAAATTATAGTTCCTTCGTAAACGTTATAGATTGTGTTCATTATTAAAATGATCAAGTTTTAAATGAGCTCTCAAACAGTTAATAATATTTATTATACGTTAAAATAGTGTGTTTTATTTAAAATAACTTCAAAGTGTTCTTTCTTTAGTAAACACTTGGGACAAGAAGTTTTACTCCTATCTCTACAATACGTGCTTTTCTTGGTGAAAGAAGTTTCGTACTGGACTGAAGTGAAAAGCATCCCTTGACCTTTCTTTGCCCTTGTGTCAGCGCTAGTAGAATTTTAATGACTCTATTACACTCCTAGCTTAAGCACATAACTCTGCACTGACAAACAATGTAGTTCTCAGCAGCAGATGTATTAGCATATAAATTAGAATGAAAATTGCAATTTGTCTTCATTTGGCAACGTATACACATTTGGATATTGTCTTTAATTTAAATATGCAATAAAAACAGAAATGGCCATTTAACCATAGTATAATATTCAGTCTTAATCAAAACGATTGATACGTGTCAATAAAATAATGTTTGCTATTAATATGTTTTCCTTTTGTAGAAACAAGGTGTATGTGTTTAAATACTATCCTCTATGTCAGGGATACTCACCATGATGCCCTCGGGCCGCATGTGGCCCTAACACAATTTTTTGTGTCCCTTAATTTTTTTTTGACTACAATAATTTTTTTAAGTGACAACCGCTTTGGTATTTTTACAAGCTACAAAAATGCTCAGAATGCTTCGTCTTTTGTTAATGCACAAAATACTAAATTAATAAGAGAGACAGACTAAATCCATGCTAGACAACATACAAAAACTATATGTATATGTACTTGTGGACCTTTGATTATTTTGAGAAAGGCAATAAAGCTGGTCATGAAATCCTAGTGAGGAACCCTGCTCTACTTGATTAAAGGACATTGCACAATCTAATTATAATGGTATATAACAAGACTGTTTCACTCAACAAACATATTTATCAATTTGATTTATTACAGCCAAAGCACACATTCCAGCTGTTCAGGTAACAGTTGTGTGACAAAATCCAACCCGCTTCTGGAAATAATTCAAGTTAATTTAACTTATGTCATAATATTACATTCAAAGTATTGCCACAGTAAAAATAAACTTGAACAGCTGATATCAATAGTTTTAAAATACGATTAGTATTGAGAATCTGCAGAGGCTGTCGGCCATCTTG